>CAUYLG010021567.1:0-60644 GCA_963573385.1 Cacajao melanocephalus | reverse complement strand
ATGACAAAAACAATTTATTACAGGCTTGGTTTATTTTTTTTTATTTTTTTAAAAAAAAAAAAAAAAAAAAAAAAAAAAAAAGAAAGAAAGAAAGAGAAAAGAAAAGAAAGAGAGAGAGAGAGAAAGGAAGGAAGGAAAGAAAAGAAAAAATTTGCTTCAGTTCTCTATAAGGATCATTTAGGGTCATTCTGAATGTGGCTAACTTAATGGTACTTATTTCTCCTACAAAAACAGCTTTGTGATCTGGACATGTAATTCTTTGTCCACTCCAGAGATATATGAATACGATATATTTATTCAACAGCATAAAATCCCATCCTATTTAGATTTATTATTTTTTAAAAAGACATTTGTGTACCAATGTACGAGTGAGGTTTCAAGGATATAGTAATTAACAAAAGACACATTTCTAGAAAACTGAGCTTACATTTCAGTGTGGACTGATGCATGGTTTCTACGGTTCCGACCCTGAAGCAGCCCCCACCTTAGCCAAATCATGCCTCTTACATCCCATAATTTCCTCATCACATCCCATAGTTTTCCTACTGTTGGGGATATGGTCAAAGCAAATTACATAATGTTCATGAAGCATCTGAATACATGGAAAGGAAGTGTTTTGCTAAGAAGAGGTACATTCAGTTAGTAACACGAGCTGCTTTTACCTGCCAAAAGACAGGGTTACAAAAATATGACTTGAGGCCGGGCATGGTGGCTCACGCCTGTAATCTCAGAACTTTGGGAGGCTAAGGCGGGTGGATAACTTGAGGCCAGGAGTTCCTGGCCAACATGGTAAAACCCGTCTCTACTAAAAATACAAAAAAAATTAGCCAGGCATAGTGGCATGCACCTGTAATCCCAGCTAATCGGGAGACTAAGGTAGGAAAATTCCTTGAACCAGAGAGGTGGAGGTTGCAGTGGGCCAAGATTGTACCACTGCACTCCAGCCTGGGTGACAGAGTGAGACTACCTAAAAACAAACAAAACAAAAAAACCAGGTGCGGTGGCTCATGCCTGTAATCCCAGCAGTTTGGGAGGCCGAGACGGATGAATCATGAAGTCAGGACTTCCAGATTAGCCTGACCAAGATGGTGAAACCCCGTCTCTACTAAAAAAAATGCAAAAAGTTAGCCAGGTGTGGTGGCAGGTGCCTTTAATCCCAGCTACTTGGGAGGCTGAGGCGGAGAACTGCTTAAATCCAGGAGGCAGAGGTTGCAGTGAGCCCAGATTGGGCCCCTGCACTCCAGCCTGGGTGACAGAGCAAAACTCCACCTCAAAAAATAAAAATACTACTTGTGGTTTCACCCACTCTGACAAAGAACTACAGCAAAAATTTAGTCCTTTATTCAATCTTGAGAAAGTTTCTAATTTGTCAATATTTCTATTTTTCTAGCCTGTGGCTAGAAACTTTCACTGCTATGTTTTTAATTCCTCTTTTCCTCTTATATTTCTGTTTCTCCAAGTCCTATCACTGTTTTCTTCCGAATGTCTCTGGTCTCTGGATTTGTCTGTTCTTTTTTTTTGAGACGGAGTCTCGCTCAGTCGCTGTGGCTGGAGTACAATGGTGCGATCTCGGCTCACTGCAACCTCCACCTCCCGGGTTCAAATGATTCTCCTGCCTCAGCCTCCCAAGTAGCTGAGATAAGAGGCGAGTGCCATCACGCCCAGCTAATTTGTGTATTTTTAGTAGAGACGAGGTTTTACCATGTTGCTCAGGCTGGTCTCGAATTCCTGACCTCGTGATTCGCCCGCCTTGGCCTCCCAAAGTGCTGAGATTACAGGCGTGAGCCACCGCACCTGGCCCATTTTCTATTTTTATACCCACTCTCTTATTCTTGGCATCACCTACACACAACTGTGCCCTCCCTGATGGAAGCCTCCCTGGTCCACAAGACATTTAGTCACTACATCAATCTCTTTTGTTTCTGTAGAGGCAGGGTCTCGCTCTTTGCCCAGTCTAGAGTGCAGGAGCAGAGTCATGGCTGACTGCAGTGTCAAACTCCTGGGCTCAAGTGATCCTCCCACCTCAGCCTCCTGAGTAGCTAGCACTATAGGCATGCACCACTATGCTCAGCTAATTTTCCTATTTTTAAAAAATTTCAGGAGAAACAAAGTCTCGGTCTGTTGCCCAGGCTGCTCTCAAACCCCGGGCCTCGAGTGATCCTCCTGCCTCAGCCTCCCAAAGTGTTGAGAGTATAGGCCTGAGCCACCGTACCCGGCCCAGATCAATCTGTTGAATGGCATTTTCACAGACAACAAAAAAATCCTCTAATGACTCTGTATTATATTTTACTGTGAATCTAAGTTTCTCCCTGGTTTTACAATTTCCCATTCCCTAACAACACATTTATTTCCCACTATTCCTCAAGGTATAGCTTGGATTACCCCCTTTTACCCACCCCAACTACCTCCAAGAGTTTATTCTTGCTACTTAAGCCATCAGACAATCCCTTTCTCTTTGCTGGGCCCTAAATTCGGGGTCCAGGCCAGGCGTTTTGTCAGTGAAGCCTCACTCATGCCAGTGTTTCCCAGCGTCGTCTGTGATGACATTTTCACTAGTGCCAAAACCAAAAAAATAAGGACAAGGTAAGCGGAGTTTTCATAAAACTCAACTAATTTTAAGTGGTTGTTCTTTGTTCTCATGTTACATCTTTCCTGCTTTTTTCATGTTAAAATGCCCCTTCTTTAGTGAGAGGTAACAAAAAATGGTGCTAGAGCAGTGACTTGGCAAAATAAAAAAATTGGCCAATATTATACCGATGACCACATGTACATAAATGTTTTGACTGCTCTGGGAATTACAACCCTAACCATCAATGATCAGCTCCCTCTTTTTAATCCTATTTACTTTAAGAATCATATAGTTTATATTCAATTGCTTCCCATACAGGTGGCTTTGTTCCAAGCTAAGTTAAGTGCCTCCGAGGGAGGAACCCCATCTCCCATCCATTCATCCATCTATTCATGTATTCATTCATCTATTCATTCATTCATTCATTTTCTGAGACAGAGTCTCGCTCTGTACTCAGGCTAGAATGCAGTGGCATGAACACAGCTCACTGCAGTCTTGAACTCCTGGGCTCCAGTGATTCTCCCACCAGAGCCTCTTGAGTACCTGGGACTACAGCAGGTACCACTACACCTAATTGTTTAATTTCTTGTAGGGACAAAGTCTCACTGTGTTGCCCAGGCTGGTCTCAAACTGAACTGAAGTGATCCTCCCGCCTCAGCCTCCCAATGTGCTGTGCCACTTTCAAGGCCACTGGACCAGAGCCACTGATCCATCAATTCTGATACAAATGTAGGATATCTTCAAATTTGCATTGAAGGAAAAAAAATCACATTTCATTTATATCAACAGACTCGAATGCCAAAAATGTTAGGCCCATACAGAACCGAACTCCATTCCATTGTCTGCTACTGAAACAAAGACTTTTTTCCAATCTTGCTCAATACATTTATGCATACACAACACACATACATGTTTCCACTATTCAGACACCATTACATGATCGAATGACTTCCTCCTGCGGGAAACCATCTAAGTTAACAAAACACATTTGGGCACCCACCAGCCATGCCTTTTGGCTTTGAAGGTGGGAATTGATCTCCGATAAACTGACAATCCTGAGGTAAGTTTTCAAAACACCTGTTTGCTTAAAATAAGGACTTTATCATTCATCTTCTACAATTGTACTAAATTTAAAATAAATGACAAAATCATGTGAACTATTTGCCATCAGAAGTGTGACAGAATTCAGATCATACCCCCAAATCTGGCGGGGTGAGGCAGGGCTGTTGTGGCAGAAACAACTGTCTCTCCTATGAGGCACAACTGAGCCCCAAGGACGAGGGGCTGATGCGCCACTTGCTTCACCAGCACCAAACACTAATACTATCTGTGTGATCCTTTCTAGTCCAGAAAGCTCTTCGTTTGTTTTTGTTTTTTGAGACAGAGTCTCACTCTGTCGCCAGGCTGGAGTGCAGTGGCACGATCTCGGCTCACTGCAACCTCCGCCTCCCAGGTTCAAGCAATTCTCCTGCCTCAGCCTTCCGAGTAGCTGGGACTACAGGCACGCGCCACCACGCCCAGATAATTTTTTGTATTTTTAGTAGAGGCAGATTTTCACCATGTTGGCCAGGATGGTCTCAATCTCCTGACCTCATGATCTGCCCGCCTCCAAAGTGCTGAGATGACAAACAGGAGCCACCGCGCCCCGCCCAAAAAGCTCTTCTATATACATTATTCTCTTCTTATTCTCATAGGATGAGGAACATGGACACACAGGGCAGATGGGCTTTTTCCCAATTCACGGGTGAAGGCATCTCTACTCCACCCCCATCCCACTCTACATTAGTGCGACATCATCATAGCTCTTTGCAGAGCCTGAAATTAAACCCTTTCTTTATTTGCATTCTTCTTAACGCCTAGCTCCACTGAAGCAAGCACTGTATCTTTTATTATGAACCACTGTATCCCCAGAGGCTGAAACAGTGCCTGGCACACACAGCTGACTTTCAACATATTTGCTAGATGGCATTAGGCAATGACCTTATTTTTAACTGTGTAACTAACCCACGAGAAGACAGAGGCTGTCTTCTCAACTGTTACATTCCTAGCACAGAGCACAGGGCCTGGCAGAAACTAGTGCTTGATCAATGTTTGCTGAAATAAATGAATAATTGCCTGCTTGAATGAATGTATGAAAACAACTGCTCTGCAAGAGCCACAATGGGATGTGTCTGACTCCTCTGCCACGTTCCACAAGGAGTTGAGTGCCTGGAAGCTTTGCACACTACTGCCTGGCAGATGTGGTTCTTCAGAAATAAAACATATATATTCTGCAAGTTCAAAGCAGAAGTATTATTATAATGTGGGAGAAATAAAGCAATAAAGTACATGTCAAAACACAAGCACTAAAGTCCAGAGGGCATTTGGACCTTTTTATTTCAACAAAGCTCTCATTAAGGAACCATCATTTTTACAGCTTAAGAGATGATCTTCAAGGATCTTTTACACCATCACATTCTAAGAAAACCTATAACTGGGGATCACTCTCTTTTTTTTTTTTTTTTTTTTTTTTTGAGACAGAGTCTCACTCAGTCACCCAGGCTGGAGTGCAATGGTATGATCTCGGCTCACTGCAGCCTCCGCCTCCTGGGCTCAAGCAATTTTCCTTCCTCACCCTCCTGAGTAGCTGGGATTACAGGCATGTGCCACCACAACCAGCTTTAATTTTTGTATTTTTAGTAGAGACGGGGTTTCACCATGTTGGCCAGGATAGCCTCAATCTCTTGACCTCGTGATCCACCCACCTCGGCCTCCCAAAGTGCTGGGATTACAGGCATGAGCCACCGCGCCCAGCCGTATTTTTTAATTTTAACAGGAAAACATTATTTTTCCCAACACCCTAGATCTGCCAAACAGAATCTGCAGCCCCTGAAGCAGGAGCTCTTCCTGGGCAGAAAAAGAAGACAGATCCCACACAGGAAGCAATTGCCAAACTATTGTTTTCTTTGGTTCGGTTTCTTCTGAAGTATTATAGGTAACCACCTTTGCTTTGGAAGATAAGAAAAGTGCCTCGGTAAAGTCTATCTCTATAGGACAATTTCTATCTCCAGGTCATGTTTCTATCTTAAATAAACCCAATGGAATGTTTTACAGCAGAACAAGGCCAAGGCCAGGCTCAGTGGCTCTCGCCTGTAATCCTAGCAGTTTGGGAGGCTGAGGCAGGAAGATTCCTTGAGCCCAGGAGTTTGAGACTACCCTTGAGCAACATAACAAGACACTGTATCTTAAAAAAATAATAATAATTAAAAATTAGCCAGGTTCAGTGGTATGCACCTGTGCCCCCAGCTACTCAGGGGGCTGAGGCAGGAGAACTGCTTGAACCCAAGAGTTCAAAGCTGCAGTGAGCTATGACTGCACCACTGCACTCCAGCCTCAGCAACAGAGTGAGACGCCATCTCTTTAAAAAAATAAATACATAAGAAGGAGAAGAAAGGGAGAAAAAGTAATCATAAGTAACAGCAAAAGAAAGTAATGTCAGCATTTTCTCTCTGTGTGTTCTACCAAATGAGGCAGTATTATTATTATTATTTTATAGAGATAGGGTCTTGCTATGTTGCCCAGGCTGGTCTCAAACTCCTGGTCTAAGCAGTCCTTCTGCCTCAGCCTTGCGGAGTGCTGGAATTAGGTGTAAGCCAACATGTCCAACCAAGACAGTATTAATTCAACACATAGAAAGGTCAACAGAAAATTCGAAGGTGGCCAGGCATCGTGGCTCACCAGCACTTTGGGAGGCGGAGGCAGGTGGATCACCTGAGGTCAGGGGTTCCAGACCAGCTTGGCCAACATGGTGAAACCCTGTCTCTACTAAAAATACAAAAAAATAAAAATAAATAAAAAGCCAGGCATGGTGGCGGACACCTGTAATCCCAGCTACTTGGGAAGTTGAGGCAGGAGAATCGCTTGAACTCCGGAGCGGGAGGTTGCAGTGAGCTGAGATCACGGCACTGCACTCAAGCCTGGGTGACAGAGTGAGACTCCGTCTCAAAAAAAGAAAAAAAAAGAAAGAAATACACAGAATCTTCTAAAACAAAGTGCCTTATAATTTCTTTCCTGTTTATCATTTTATGGTGCTACTTCCATAACACTGAAGTATTTAATGGTAGTATTTTGCCTGGTTTTATCATAAAAGCCATTATAATTATTTGGCTAATCATTATTCACAGCACAGTATAAATCAGGGTAAAATCATTATGCTCAATTTGATTGAGCATAGAAGAAAAATAGAAGCTCAAAGAGATTAAGCAACTGCTCAAGGTGACCTGGCAAAGTTAGTGATGGAGATAAGAACTGATCCATCTCCTAAATGAAAACCGTATCATTCACTGACTCACACTACTTCATTAAGACAACTAAGCATTAAAAATGAAAAAACTTGTCACAACATTAAAAGTTTCTAGTCAATTTAGCCAACAACAGATTCATAAGATCATTTAAAACTTTGAGGGAAAAAAAGCTGTGCAGTGGCACATAGTTGTAATCCCAGCACTTTGGGAGGCTAAGGTGGGTGGATCGCTTGAGGTCAGAAGTTCAAGACCAGTCTGGCCAACATAGTGAAACCCTGTCTCTACTAAAAATACAAAGATTAGGCAGGCATGGTGGCACATGCCTATAGTCCCAGCTACTTGGGAGGCTGAAGCAGGAAAATTGCTTGAACCTAGGAGGCAGAGATTGTGGTGAGCTGAGATCACGCCACTGCACTCTAGGGCAACAGAGCAAGACTGTTCTGCAGAGGAATATATGACATGAGATGACAGTATATTCAGTTTGAAAAAAGATTATATTCCTGATATTCCCTATTAAAAGGAAAAGGGGACTAGACACAGTGGTTCGTGCCTGATTACCCAGCACTTTGGGAGGCCAGGGTAAGTGGATCCCTTGAGCCCAGGGGTTCGAGACCAGCCTGGGAAACATATGGAGACCCTGTCTCTACAAAAAATTTTAAAAATTAGCTAGATGTGGTGGCTTATGCCTTTAGTTCCAGCTACTAGGGAGGCTGAAAGTAGGAGGATCACTTGAGCCCAGGAGTTGAAGGCTGCGGTGAGCCAGGAATTCAAGGCTGCACCACTGTACTCCAGCCTGGATGACCGAGAGAGACAAAGATGAAGACGAGGAAGAAGACGAAGACAAGGAAGAAGAAGAAGAGGAGAAAAAGGAAGAGGAAGAAGAGGAAGAAGAAGAAAGAAGGAGGAGGAGGAGGGGAAGAAAGGAGGAAGAGGAGGAGACAGGAGTTCAAGGCTGCACCACTGTACTCCAGCCTGGGTGACCGAGAGAGACAAAGACAAAGATGAGGAGGAGGAGGAGGAGGATCGGGGAGGAGGAGGAGTGGGGGGAAGGGGAAAAAGAGCTCTTTGGAGAAATGGCTGATTCTAGGACTGGGACACATGATATACAAGAAGAGCATCTTCATTACAGAAGGTAGTGAAGTGCAAAAAAAAAAATCTAGCACTTTGGGAGGCTGAGGCAGATGGATCACTTGAGGCCAGGATTTCAAGACCGGCCTGGACAACACGGCAAAACCCCATCTCTACGAAAAAAAAAAATTAGCCAGGTGTGGCACAGCCTGTAGTCCTAGCTACTTGGGAGGCCAAGGCACATGAATCACTTGAACCCAGGAGGCAGAGGTTGCAGTGAGCCAAGATTGTGCCACTGCACTCTAGCCTGGGAAACAGAGTAGCACTCTGTCTAAAAATAAAAATAAATCCCACTGTATTGCTGGAGGTACATCAGAGAGACACCAGAGCCAACTTGAGAGAGCTCCCAATGGCCAAAGCTGGAACATTTTAAGCAGTAAAACAAAATAGTCCTGGGTTATAACCCAAACTAAAAAATCAATCTCTATGAGTCCATGCTAACATTAACAAATGACTAAGTAAATGAATAATGCCAGGGGCAGGGGAAGAGCCAAATTCCATGTGCAAAAGACTCTAAAAAAAATGACTCAGATGTTCTACCATCAAGGTGGAGTGGCGTCACTCCCTACTCCTTTCTTTCTTTCTTTTTTTTTCTTGAAACAGGGTCTCACTGTGTTTCCCAGGCTGGAACGCAATGGCACAATCACACCTCACTGCAGCCTCAACCTCTTGGGCTCAAGTGATCCTCTTACTTAGCTTCCAAAGTAGCTGGGACCACAGGTGTGTACCACCATACCTGGCTGATTTTTTATTTTTTATAGAGATGGGGTCTCACTATGTTGCCCAGGCTGGTCTTGAATCCTGGGCTCAAGTGATCCTGTAGCCACAGCCTACTAAAGTGCTGGGATTCCAGGTGTGGGCCACCACACCCACCCCCTGCTCCTTATGTATGGGCTGTGCGTAGTGACTTCCTTCCAAAGAGTCCAGTATAGAAAGAGGGAAAAAAGAGTAACTTTACAGTGGAGAAACCTGATGAACACCACCTCAGCTAGGTGATCAAGGTCAACATCAACAGTGACAAGTCATGCTGATATTAATAGCATGTAATTTTCATAGAACGTCATAAGAATGGTAGTTCACTTCTGTGGTCTTCCTCCCCAAAACATATAACCCCATTCTAATCATGACACCAATATCAGACAATGCCAATGAAGGAACATTCTATAAATACTTGATCAGTGCTTCTTAAAGCTGTCAAGGTCATCAAAAACAAGGAAAGTCTAAGAAACTGTCACAGCCAAGAGCAGCCTATGGAAACATGACAACTAAATTTAATGTCCTATGCTGGATGGGATCCTGAAACAGAACATATCATTAGGTAAACACTAAGACAGTGAAAGCATGGACTTCAGTTAATAACAGTGTATTAAAATTGGTTTGGCCAGGCACAGTGCCTCACGCCTGAAATCCCAGCACTTTGGGAGGCTGAGGCAGGTGGATCACCTGAGGTCAGGAGTTCCAGACCAGCCTGACCAAGAAGGTGAAACCCCATCTCTACTGAAAATACAAAAATTAGCCAGGCATGGTGGTAGGCACCTGTAGTCCCAGCTACTTGGGAGGCTGAGACAGGAGAATTGCTTGAACCCGGAAGGCAGAGGTTGCAGTGAGCCAAGATTGAGCCACTGCACTCCAGCCTGGGCGACTGAGCGAGACTCTATCTCAAAAATAAATAAATAAAAATTGGTTCATTAACTGCAACAAATGTACTATACTCATGTTAGATGTTGTTAATTGGGGAATCTGGACATGTGTGTATGCATGTGTACGTGTGTATGCACGTGTGTGTGTGTGTGTATGGTACAGGTAACGTGGGAACTGTCCTGCCTTTGCAATAATTCTGTTAGTCTAAAATTGTTCTAAAAAATAAAGTCTATAATAAAAAAACAACAAGAAGAGGTTACAAAACAGTGACAGTGTAAACTCTTTTTTGTAAAATTGTGTGTATGTGGATAAATGTGTATTTAACAGTCTGGAGTGATGTCAACTAATACGGTATAATTTATTTTCTTTTCTCATAATAGATTATGGTATAATTTATTTTCTTTTCCCCTGATTGTAATCTTTAAATTTTCTGCAAAGAATGATGATATGAAAAACATTTATGAGGAAAAACAAAAGCTTATTTTTTATATTAAAATATTAGTGACTTTGTAAAAGAAGGATTAAGTTGACAGTAGCTAAGATTCTTAATCCACTTCTAAGCACAGTCACTGGTGCTACATCTGGTTCCACTTTCTATTCTTTGTTCAGATTATTAATATGTTATTTGTGATTTTCACCATCGGGCAACTCAAAAGGACTGAATATGGAATTTTTCCAGGTTGATGCATAATATGCTACAGAAGACGGGGCAAATAAAAAAGAAATGTCGCTAACCACAGAAAAGCACAAAGTTTTGAAGACTCAGGATACAATTTTTCAAAAATTAATTCACAAATAAAATAGCTGTTACAGAGCCCTGAAAGTGCTCATTCTATTATTTGGTTAATTGCTTTGCTATCTGAAATCTTGTGGCTTTTCATTTCTTTATTAAAAAAAAAAAAAACAGTGGCACCAAATTGAGAGCTTAATTTCACACTTCCAACTTGAATAAAACTGACAGATAATTCGGTCTTGAGACCGACAGACTGAACACGTGCTGCGGACTGCCCGTTCCTCACCACACCAATAGGAATGACAAAATAGGTATTTAAGATAAACATATACACAGCTTTGCTCACAAAAGGAATCCTTAACAGGTGTCCTCAAACCATCCCCCGCCCCCCGCCCCATGAAGCAAAGTTTCATCGGTATTTACAGGTCTCATTACCGCCTTAGCTCCGCCTCTTGTCAGATCAGCCATGTGGCATTTGATTCTCAGGAGCAGGAACCCTATCGTGAACTGTGCCTGCGAGGGATCTAGATTGTGTGCTCCTTATGAGAATCTAATGCCTGACGATCTGTCATTGTCTCCAACCACCCCCATATGGGACTGTCTAGTTGCAGGAAAACAAGCTCAGGGCTCCCACTGATTCTGCATGATGGTGAGTTGTAGAATTATTTCACTGTGTATTACAACGTAATAATAATAGAAATAAAGTGCACAATAAATGGAATGCGCTTGAATCATCGCGAAACCATCTCCCCTACCCCTGTCCATGGAGAAATGGCCTTCCATGAAACTGGTCTCTGCTGCCAATAAGGCTGGGGATTGCTGCCCTAGCAGACGGAAAGCAAAGGAGCAGAGGGAAATCTTCGCTATTGACAGATGACACAGCCACCCTCAGGCAACTGCCACTGCAGGAGGCGGGACCAACCCTTGGGGGAAGCTTCCCAGGTGGGAAGCCAGGAAGCTGAGGCCCAGGAGAGGCCACTAGAGTGATGCCTCGGGCAGGGCATGTGAGGTGCCATAGCAGCTGCATTTGGGCACCTCATTGCTTGTCCCTGCCCACCCCACAATGGAGGCAATGACCTGGAGCCAGGCTCTTCCTCCATCTGCAAGACTGAGTATAGAAGCCTGGCTCTGGGACACAGGGCCACGTTCTGGGCAGGTTGGCAGGTGACTGAAGAATACAGTGTGTCCAGTGCACAGAATAAGAGTCCCTCCTACAGCTCATACCCAGCTCCTGCCCCCAGCTCCACAGAGAAATCCCAGCTGCAAGAATGAACACAGAACCAAGAACCATCCAACATTTACAGGAAGTCGCACCATGAAGGAAAGAAAGAAACTCAATAAAAGTGTTTCCTTGTAAAACAGAGACTACATACTCTTTTCAAACACACATGGAATTTAGAAAAGCTAACTACATACTAAGCTACAAAAGAGACTTTAACAAATCTCCCAAATTGATAAACAGTCTGCATTCATTTGCTAAATGTAACCCAAAAAATCCTCGCTAAATTTACATCCTAAGTAAATCCACACATCTGGAAAGTTTAAAATAGTTTTAAATAACTCTTGTATTAAAGAGAAAGTCAAAGTAGAAATGAGAAACTATTTGAATCAAATGAAAATAAAAATACTCTATATTAAAATGCAGACTTAAATTCATGCACTAAAACCCAGAAAGACTAAAAATGAATAACCTACACTTTCAACTCAAGGATGAATAAATAAAGCAGAAAGAAGGAATTAATAAAGATAATAGCACACATTAATGAAAGGGGAAACAACTGTCAATCAAACCAGAAGCCAGTTCTTTTAAAAGATTAGCTTTAAAAAAAAGAAAAATAAATCTTTTTTTGTTTGTTTTTAAGATAGAGTCTTGCTCTGTTGCCCAGGCTGGAGTGCATGGCACGACCTTGGCTCACTGCAACTTCCACCTCCTGGGTTCAAGTGATTCTCCTGCCTCAGCCTCCCAAGTAGCAGGGATTAGAGGCGACCACCACCACCCCGGCTTTTTTTTTTCTTTTTTTTTTTTTTTAGTAGAGATGGGGTTTCACCATGTTAGCCAGGATGGTCTCAATCTCCTGACCTCATGATCTGCCCGCCTCGGCCTTCCAAAGTGCTGGGATTACAGGCGTAAGCCACCGCACCCAGCCTAAGAACAAATCTTTTTAAGTAAGCTCAAGAAAAAGAAAAAAGGCACAGATACCCCCAAATAAAGACAAAAGGAGGAAATAAAACCACAAGGAACAATTTTATAAATCCTAACAGTGCACCACAGAGGCCCAACTTTAAACCAATAGCTAGAATGAAACGTTTTCTAAGAACATATAAATTGCCCAAAATAGGCCCAAGTAGTGAAACCCTGACCAATGGCTGTTAAGTTGAAATGATAATCGAAAATCATAGAAACAAGGCATTAAACTTAGATAGTTTTACAGGAAAACTCTATCAAGATTTCAAGGTACAGATAAATCACACCTTATAAAAACTGTTCCCACCATCTAAAAAAATAATGAGAAGCCATCCCAACTGAGTTTGATGAGACCGACATTGAAATCAGGAAACTACAACGAAAGAAAGCAAAATGGCAGGCTGTAGTAGATTCCCCCAGTGCTCCCAACATCTCCTTTCCTATCCTTCCGGGAAAATGGGAGACTGTACTTCCCTGCTCCCTGCAAGGGACCACTTAAGTGAAGGGCTTCTAGCAAAAGTGCTGTGTGTTACTTCTGGACCACAGAGCAGGTAAGAGATCTCCCCCAGCACTTTGAGAGGCTGAAGCAGGCAGATCACGAGTCAGGAGTTCAAGACCAGCCTGGCCAATATGGTGAAACCCATCCCTACTAAAAATACAAAAAAAAAAAAATTAGCTGGGCATAGTGGCATGTGCCTGCAGTCCCACTACTCGTGAGGCTGAGGCAGGAAAATCGCTTGAACCCAGGAGGCAAAGGTTGCAGTGAGCCGAGATCATGCCACTGCACTCCAGCCTGGGTGACAGAGCAAGACTCTGTCTCCCCCGAAAAAAAAAACAAAAAAAAAGAGAGTGATCTCCAAGCCTCAGTGAATCTTGAAGCCGCTGAACCCCTATCAGCCTTAATATCTGAATGACTGGGTGAAAAACAGCTCCCCCTGACCCCCAACTCACAATGAACATGTGCAAAAATTAAATCAGTTACCTGGGGCAGTGGTCGGGGAGTGGGGAGGGATAGCTCAGGGAAAAGACCAGGCTTGGAAGAGGTGGACAAGGGGGCCTTTAGACTCACATTTTTGTCTTTCCACAAAGAGAATGCATTTATATATTGCTTCCTAATTAAAAACAAATCTTGGGCCAGGTACAGTGGTTCATATCTATAATCCCAATACTTTTGGAGGCCAAGGCAGGAAGATCACTTGAAGCCAACACTTGAAGCCAAGAGTTTGAGACCAGTCCAGGCAACATAGCAAGATCCCATCTCTACCAAAAATACTGTTTTAAGTTAGCTAGGCATGGTGACGCACATCTGTTAGTTCCAGCTCCTTGAGAGGCTAAAGTGGGGATGTCACTATAGAACATTCATGTAACAAGGGTTTGTGCAGACATATATTTAATTCTCTTGAGGATTCTACCTAGAGGTAGAATTGCTACATCACATAGGAACTCTATGTTCAAAGTTTTGGGGAACTGTCAAAGTGTTTTCCCAAAGTGGCTATACAATTTTACATTCCCACCAGCAATACATAAAGGTTCCAATTTCTCCACATTCTAGCCACCACTTAATATGATCTCACTTTTTTTTTGTTGTTTCTGACAGAGTCTTGCTCTGTCACCCAGGCCAGAGTGCAGTGGCGCAATCTCGGCTCACTGCAATCTCTGCCTCCCAAGTTCAAGCAATTCTCCTGCCTCAGCCTCCCAAGTAGCTGGGATTACAGGCGCATGCCACCAAGCCTGGCTAATTTTTCTATTTTTAGTAGAGACGGGGTTTTGCCATGTTAGCCAGGCTGGTCTCGAACTCCTAACCTCAGGTGATCTGCCCACCTTGGCCTCCCAAAGTGCTGGGATTACAGGCATGAGCCATCACACCTGGCCGGATCTCATTTTTTATTTTTAGCCATCTAGTGAGTCTAAGGGTTATCTCACTGTGGTTTTGATTGGCACGTCTCTGATGACTTTGATGCTAAGCATCTTTTCATGTGCTTATTGGCCATGTGGTATGCCTTCTTTGGAGAAATGTCTATTCAGATCTTTACCCATGTATTAAACTGAGTTATTTGTTTTTTCATTGTGAAGTTGTAAGGGCTCTTTGTATATTCTAAAGACAAGACCCTTTTCAAACATAATTTGCAAACATTTTCTCCCATTCTGTGAGTTTTCTTTTTCTTCAAGAGTCCTTTGAAGTACAGAAGCTTTTAATTTTGATGAAATCTAATTAATCTATTTTCCTTTTGTTGACTGTGCTTCGGTTGTCATAGCTAAGATTCCATGTCTAGACCAAAGCAATTAAGATTTATTCCTACATTTTCTGCTAATGGTTCTTGAGGAGGAGCCCAACTTCACTCTTTTGCATGTATATACCCACTTGTCCCAGGACCGTTTGTTGAAAAGACAATTTCCCCTATAAAATTATCTTGTCATCACTGTTGAAAATCAACTGACCATAAATATGAGGGCTTATTTCTGGATTCTGAAGTCTATTCTATTGATCTCTATATCTACCCTATTGTCAGTACCATTCTGTCTTAATTACTTCAGCTTTGTAGTAACTTTTGAAATTGAGAAGTGCTCATCTCCAACTTTGTTCTTGTTTTTTCAAGATTGTTTTGGCTATTCTAGATCTCTTGCATTTCCATATAAATTTCAGTCAGTTTGTCAAATTATTCAAATCAACAACAACAACAAAAAAAACCCTCCTGAGATGTTACTAGGTACCATGCTGCATCTATAGATCTGGTTAGGGAGGACTCCCACCTTGACAATAGCAAGTCTCTCAATCCATGAACATGGGCTGTCTTTCCATTTAGTCAGACCCTCTTTGATTTCTTTCCATGATGTTTTAGAGTTTTTAGTGTACAAGTCTTATACTTCTTTTGTTGAATTTATTCCTGAGTATTAATGCTTTTTTATACTATTTTTAAACAGATTTTTTAAACTTTTTGCTTTTCATTAGATTAGGGTTTGGATAATGGGATCCAAACTCTATTGGGGCAGGGGCAGGAAATAAGGGGATCTGGGCTTAACAGCTAAGGGATACATGTTTTCTTTTGGGGGTGAAGAAAATGTTCCATAAATGATTGTGGCGATGGTTGCACAACTCTGACTATACTAAAAACCACAGAATGGTAAATTTAAAATGTTGAGTTTTACAGTATGTGAGTTATCGCAATAAAAATGTTATCAAACAAAAGAGAGAACCTTGTTAAGATAAAACAAATGCTTAGCATTTTGTACACTGTTTCATTTACTTCAGTAAGAAAAAAGTTCCACATCCTCAGGCCAATGTCAAAAAGACATTGTTTAGATACTAGTGATTTACTTGGAAACATTAACTCCTGTTAAATTAGTTTAAAACAAAGTATGATATGACTGCCACAGTATTAAACTAGGAGAAGAAAAAACATTAAATCCCTGCTGTTTGCTTTTGTAAATTATTCAATGGAATGGTGATGGAGTACATTTGGGATTCACAAATAAATAAACTACCCATTATCAACAAACCAACTAAAATCCTGGGCAATGATTTCAAAATTACTGGAAAAGTCTCAAATTAAAATCCCTGCTTCCTATGTAGATTCAAATCCAAATTGTTCTTAATACATTATTAAAATCCATCCTGATTTTTCAAAGATCTCCACTGCCTACAAACTGCATTATTTGGAGTTCAAAACCCTCCAAAATGCAGTTTCTCTTGATCTGCTTTAGCAACCTTATCATTCAAATGTGGTTTGTTTCATGGTTCACAGACCAGGTCATAGAAATGTTGACCTCTGGGTCTTTCTTTGTGTTCCACGTTGCTCCCCTTTTCTATAATATCTAGCCAATATTTCAGGTAGAATACGGGCTCAACAGGAGTGCACAGCACATAGTAGGCACTTGATCAGTATTTGCTGAAGAGCTCCACTTGCTATTGTATGTGCGACTCTGTGTGAAGCACTTCACCTACACTGTCTCCTGTATTTCCTCCACAAACTGTGTGAAGAAACTAGCAGTCTAAAACATTACTTATCCAAGGCTGCACACACTGAACCACTGTCCAGTGACTGAAATCCTAGTCTTTATTCAGGTGACTGCTCAAATCCTCTTTCCTCTCTCATCTCTAGGGCCAAAAATGATTCTCCTTTCTCTACACTGCTAAAGTACTTCCTGCCTTTGACACATAAATCTATATTACCTTAAATTATTTAAGTAGACTATTTTTTAGAGTGGCTTTAGCACAACAACATTGAGCAAAAGGTACACAGAAGTCCTATATACTGGCTCCCCCACCAAATGCACAGCTTCCCTTACTGATATGGTTTGGATCTGTGTCCCCACCCAAATCTCCCCAGTGTTAGAAGTGGGGCCTGGTGAGAGGTGAGTGGATCATCGGGGTGGAGTTCTCATGAATGGTTTAACACCTCCCTGCTTGGTACTATATAGTGAGTTCTCATAAGACCTGGTTGTTTAGAAGTGTGTAGGAAGGAGCATGCCCCCTCGTTCTTTCCCTTCCTCCTGTTTTGGCCATGTAAGACGTGCCTGCTTCCTCTTCACCTTCCACATGATTGAAAGTTTCCTGCGGCCTCCTCAGAAGCCATCATACTTCCTGTTCAGCCTGTGGAACCACGAGCTAATTAAGCCTCTTTTCTTTATAAATTACCCAGTCTCAGGTATGTCTTTATAGCACTGCAAGAGCAGACGAATACAGGCACTATCAATATCTTACACCAGAGCACTGCATTTATTATCATCAATGAACCTATGTTAACACATCGTTATCATACAGAGTCTACCGTTTACATTTGGGTTCATTCGTGTAGTACATTCTACAGGTTTTGACAAATGAAGAATGACATGAAGCCCTTATAGTATCACATGGAATAGTTTCACTGCCTTAAAAATCCTCTGTACTCTACCCATTATTCTCTTCCTCCCCTTGGCAACTTCTGATCTTTTAACTGTCTCTAAAGTTTTGCCTTTTCCAAAATGTCACATAGTTGGAATCAAACAGTATATACCCTTTTCAGATTGACTTCTTTCATTTAGAATTCTTACAGATCAGCAATAAAAAGACACAATAAGGCAATTAAAATATAGGCAAAGGATTTGACCAGACATTTCTCCAAAGAAGATGAACAAATGGCCAATACACTCATAAAAGATGTTCAACATCATTAGCAAATCAAAACTACTATGAAATATCATTTTCCATGGCCAGGTACAGTGGTTCACACTTGTAATCCCAGCATTTTGGGAGGTCGAGGTGGGTGGATCACCTGAGGTCAGGAATGACCAGCCTGACCAACATAGTGAAACTCTGTCTCTACTAAAAATACTAAATTATGCACTTTAAGGGGTTAAGCTTATCGTATTACAATTTCATCTAAAAAAAATTAAATGTACCGGGTGCAGTGGCTCATGCCTACAATCCCAACACTTTGAGAGGTCAAGGTGGGAGGATCACTTGAGCTCAGGAGCTTGAGACCAGCCTGGGCAACAAAGCAAAACCCCATCTCTACAAAACAAAAATTTTTTTTAATTTTAAAAATTGAGCCAGTCATGGTGCCATGTACCTATGGTCCCAGCTATTTGGGAGGCTGAGGTGGAAGGACTGCTTGAGCCCATGAGGTCAAAGCTTCAATAAGCTATGAGTCCACCACTGCTCTCCAGCCTGGGCAACACAGCAAGATCCTGTCCAAAAAAAAAAAGAAAATTAAACACAAGAGTGATTTGAAGACATCCAGAAGTGGCATTTGTTTCTTATAAGTATTTGTCACTTTTAGCATTATTTTATTAGGGGATTTTTAAGTCGGTGTTTAAAATGCTGTGCGGAGTAATATATTTTAAATTAATTATTTAAACAAGAATAAAAAGACAATGGCACCTATTGTAAAAGGAGTATAAAAGGTAGTGTCTGCGCATAAGAGTTTAAGAGTTTCGCTAGACAGACAAAAACGCATCAGCAAGAAAAGCAACGATAGTGCGGGCCGATCACTTTTGCTTGCCACATTCAGTGACTCCTCAGCACTATCAATTCATCTTTTGTGCTATCTTTTAGGTCCATTCTTTCCAGCCCCACTGTCACTGCTCAATTCCAGGCAACTCTTATCTCATGTCTGTATGATTACAATAGGCTCTGGCAACTCTTTTCTCTAATTCATTTTAATCATGAAATAATTATTTGTTGGATAAATGAATAAAACATTTGTCATTATATAACTCTCCTACACATAAACCTCTGAGCTCACCATCATTTACTAAATGAAAATTTCTTAAAAAAAAAAAAGTATTTGGTTGGGCGCAGTGGCTCATGCCTATGATCCCAACACTTTGGGAGGCCGAGGCGGGTAGATCACTTGAGGGTCAGGAGTTCAAGACCAGCCTGGCCAACATGGGGAAACCCCATCTCTACTAAAAAATACAAAAAATTAGCCAGGTGTGGTGACAGGCACCTATAATCCCAGATACTTGGGAAGCTGAGGCAGGAGATTCACCTAAACCTGGGAGGCAGAGGTTGCAGTGAGCCGAGATCATGCAACTGCACTCCAGCCTGGGTGACAGAGCGACACTGTCTCAAAAAAAAAACAAAAAAAGTATTTTTTTAAAAAAGAGTACAAACTCCTAGCACCCCCTTGGATCGAACTACTGACTTCACTGCTTCCCGCTTCCCCTCATGCATTTTTTTATGTGCTCCTTTGCTCACGGTCCCCTCGTAAACAACACGCTCCTTTGCCTTTACCCCTGCACTTCCAGACCTAGTTCAAGTCCCCCTCCTTCAATCATCTGTCCTTTACTGTCCTGTAAAGTTGGCTACTCCTTTTTTTCACTGGTACTTATGTAACTCTCCAAACAGATTTCAAACTCACTAAAAGTAGGATCCACGCAGCTGGTAAATCTAACACAATAAACAATGACATAGAGAATCAAATTTCAAAATGGGCTGTTCCGGCCAATTATAAGAATTCAGAGAAATAGAATCGTATTGTAGGAAGTCGGTTTGTTTGTTTTTGTAGAGGTGAGACAGGCTGGGTTTCAAAGGGCAGGTAGGTTTTGGATCCATAGTAAAGATGTATTGTCAGAAATCAGTGGCTCATGCTTATAATCCCAGCACTCTGGGAGGCCGAGGAGGGTGGATCACCTGAGATCAGGAGTTCAAGATCAGTCTGGCCAACATGGTGAAATCCCATCTCTGCTAAAAGTACCAAAAAAAAAAAAAATAGAGAGAGAGAAATCAGACGGTACACAGCATATCCTAGGGTCCGTATGTCAATTGCTTGCATGCCTTAGCATGGATCCAAACACATATACATAATGAATCTTTAAAATCCCAGTTGGTTAAGGCTGGGCATGGTGGCTCACACCTGTAATCCCAGCACTTTGGGAGGCCAAGGCAGGAGGATCGCTTGGGCTCAGGAGTTCAAGACCAGCCTGGGAAACCCTGTCTCTACAAAAAAAAAAAAAAAAAACAAAAATTAACTGGGTGCAGTGGCATGCGCCTGTAATCCCAGCTACTCAGGAGGCTGAGGTGAAAGAATCACTTGAGCCCAGGAGGTCCAGGCTGCAGTGAGCCATGATCATACCACCGCCCTCCAGCCTGGGCAACAGAGCAAGATCCTGTCTCTTAAAACAAAAAATACAATGGGCTAGTTGTTTTGTCTTCAAAAAGACTTTCAAAATGTTACACTATTCATCAAAATAATGTTGGAAAATAAACTCTAATCGACACACTTAACTCGGCTTGTGCTAGCATAGTCAGAAGCCTAAGTTTTCAATTTGTTACCTGTAACAGGATCTTGGATTAACTTTTCTGCAAACCCACCTACATGGATCTTTTATCATACTACAATTTTCTGCTCACTTAAACCTCCAAAGAGTGTGGGGTAGGAGAGAAGGAAGGGGCTCGTTCTTCATTTTAATAATGATATCACAAATGCTTAAAGCATAGGCAGCCTTCATATGACAGCATTTGAAAGAAAAGGACTTACTTCCTGCAAAAAAAGCTGATGAATTGACAAAGACTGGCAAACATATCTCCATGGCCATGCATGAGTAAAAGTCAGCTTGGAAAGGGACTGTGAAAATCAAGTGGGTAATTGCTGATGCTTCCCACGCCCACTACTGTTCAGCAGAGGCGGCTCACAAACACTGCAACTAACGTTTGCCCTCTGTGGCCTCCAGCAGGTGATCCCAGGTGCTGGGTGCAATCTATGGTGTTTAGAGAAGGGGCCGTTTAAAACAAAGCTCTTTAGAAATGGATCCTCTACTAATTGACCATGATCAAATAATCACGGAGGTGGCACTAGTTGATCAGGGGTTGAGAGCTATAAACCCTTTCCCGACTGCTTACAGCCATAGCAGGGTCGGAGGTGGCCTCTTGCTGTCAGGACCCTGTGGTCTCTCCCTCCCGCATAGACCCATATCCCCTTAGAGTCAATTTCCCTATCCCAGCAGAGGGACAGAGAGGAAGAGTGGGAAAGGGCAGGGCAGCGGGGCAAGAAGAGAGAAAATGTATTACATTTTAGGCGGCAAAATAAAATTAATCTCTGCCTTCTGTTTGAAATGTTAAATCCCCCCACCCACATTTATCAATAAATGCTCAACTTGTAATAGAAGAAAAATGAGCATGAGCAAGCTTTTGGAGTTCCTGCATGTAATTTTAATTTTCCTTTCCTACTGCCAATAAAAAATGTTCAACAAATGGCATACTTCAGTATTACAATCTTTTTCTTAAAATTTCCTAGGAGATGGTAACTTTCCTATATAACATTACTTTCACTGCCCTGCCCACAAGGTTATAATGCAAACTCGGAAATGCTGCAGGCAGAATTCCTGCAAGAGTGTAACCCTACAAAGAAGTTACACTCTGGTCTTAAAGTGAGAGCTATGCTCTAGTTAGGGGGTTGGCAAGCTACTGCCTGTGTTTGTAAATAAAGTTCTTTTAGAACACAGCTGGCTACACCAGCAGAGTTCAGTAGTTGTAATAGAGACCACACGGCCCGCAAAGCATAAAATATTTACTATCTGAGCGTTTCAGAAGCTTGCCAGCCTCTACTCCAGATGTAAGGTAGTAGCGATCGCATATATACATAAAATCAGTGGACAAACTTCTTGGGGACCCACAAAAGTAAGAAAAATATATTCCCAAAAACACTACCCTTGCTTTTGACTACTTGTTTGTTTACACAGATTTGAAACACACACACACACACACTCACACACACACCCAATTTGGTAAAATTCATGCAATGCATACCCATCAAACTTGAACCAGATGTAGAAAATAATCATTCCACAAGAACACCATGAAGCATTCCTCCGAAATTGCTATGTTGTAGTCTACCAACAAATATTTGCGGAATAACAAGTAGAAAAATGATAGGAAACTTACATTGTCTCTTAGGGTTTCAGCATTCACAAGACTGCTCTGCCTTGGCTCACAATTAGCTCTATGCAACAATCAGGAGGGGAAGGGAGAAGGTTTGGACAGCTAGAATGATGATGGACAGAAATACCTAAAACCAAGGAGCCTCCAATTCACCACCTCCCTTAAACACAAAACGTTCCTTGCCCTGACCCTCTTTCCAGAATGTTCCTAGCTAAAGCCTTTATTCTCTTTCTAGCCCCCTCTGGCTTCTACTCCAGTCTTACAATTTTTTTTTTCAATGTCTTTGCATCCCAAGACTAGTCAGTTGGATCACTCTGTCCAAATGTCTCCAGCTCTGGCAGCAAGTCTGACCTCCCCGCCATGGCTTTCCTCTTTCCCTAACTACTTTCTTCCCTCACCTGGATGTATTTAGTGCAATTACTTTTGCACCAACCCAATATCAATCCCAACTCCATCATCTGGGATCTGAAGCCATATCTAATCTTTATTCACTGCACCAGGCCAAAAGATTTGGATTTTGAACTCATCAAGTCCTGGGTTCAAAGTCCAGTTTGGCTCTTTCCCAGAAGGGTGACAGGGCAAATTACTCAACCTCTCTGGGCTTCAATTTTCAGATAATACTTCCTACTTTTCAGGGTTATTGTGAGCAATGGCATAGGTACTGAATAAAGATAGCTGCTATTATCTTTAACTTGTCTTAAAATAAGTACTGCTAACACCACTATCACTTATCGAGGACGCGATGAAAACTTTACATATTTAACCTTCCATATTGATATTCGCCAACTTCTACTGTGTGTCATATTTATACTCATTTTACAAATACGGAAACTGAGATGAGAAACTCCAATCCTAGTCTTTCCAATATGGCTGATTCTCATTATTCGTGGATTCTGTGTTTGTGAATTCACCTACTTCCTAAAATGTATTTGTAACCTCAAAAATCAATACTCATGGCACTTCCCTGGTCATTTACAGATGTTTGCAGAGCAGCAAAAGAAACTGAGTCATCGAACGTGCATATTCCCAGCTGAGGTCAAGCCAGGCAACGATGTGCCTTCATGTTTGAGCCTCCTACTGTCAACAAATGGTCTTTTCATGGTCTATTTAGTGCTATTTTTTTCACATGTCTGTGCTTTGTGTTGGTGATTTTGCTGTGCAGAAAGGTCCCCAAGCGTGGTGGTGAAGTGCTATCCATGTGCCTTGCAGAGAAAATACATGGATTAGGGAAATTTTGTGCAGGTGTGAGTGGCAGTGCTGTTCACCGTGAGTTCAATGTGAATGAATCCAGAATATATAGGAAGTTAGGTCTCTTTAAACAGAAGCACCTATAAAATCAGGTTACATATTAATCAGTCGAAAACAATGTTGTGACCTATGGCTCACAGGACCCTAACCCCCTATTCCTCTGGGAACAATGGCTCAGGATTCACTAATTTGATGTTCATGGCAATTTTATACAACATACCTACTGAGAATAACGGGAATCCACTGTATCGTTCTCTTCCACTGTCAGAGCTGGTACTTGCCACACCCCAGGAACTATACACAGACTAACCCCAGCGGTTTTCCCCCCCCAGCCTATATCACACCACCCATGAGACACGTTATGGGGTAGGAGGGTGCAGAGGGAGGAAATGTAGCATTCCAGTAATCTCACACTGCTCCAAAAACGGAGGACAGAATGCAAGCTACACATCAAAAACACACACTGTTCCTCTCTCCTTCCCACTTCCAGAATTACAAGAAGGTTTAGTGTTCTCTGAAATTGTTGTATTTTGGAAATGTTTCCCAAAAATGAATTACAAACTGGTTAATCAAATTAAAAAGCTGCCTTCAGCCTGGCATGTGTTATCATTGTCAAACTTATTTTCCGTCCTTTTCAAAGCCACTCTCTTACTCTGCTTTCAGCTCTAGCTACAGAAAGGAGGTGAGAAATGGAAAAGATTAACACCACATTGAGTTTTATCCTGGAAAATAAAGATTCTCCTGGAATTTATCACTAAAAAGTCAATAAAATGCAACAAAGCAACCACCCCATAATGACATTACATTACTGCCAAATTGCCAGAATCCGATAGAAATGATAACCAAGTCCTAAGCAGTTTTTGCAGTTTAACACCTATAATTTCCACGCAAAAAAAAAAAAAAATCATTTTATGCCAAACTAAGAATAGTTTATGACAACTTTCCTCTTCATAGAAAGGGTTTCTCTTTAAGACACTTTCCTTATTTAGAAAACTTAACCTATGACAAAGTATGGCACTCTATAAATGTACTTTTCTGTATATATATATATATATATATGTAAAATTTTAATTTTAAAAAACTATAAACCTCATGTTAAATTGAGATTAGAAGCCAATTCTTCAATTATAAATTGATCATAAGTAAATTAGCTAAAATAAAAAGCTTTACAATCTAAATGTCCAAGATTTGATAGACTTTCTATGCCGTAATATATTCATTTGAATTTTCAAAAATAACAAATAATGAAAGTCAATTGTAGGTGTCATTAATAGCTCAGTTGAAATTAACGTAAAAGATTAGAAAAACTGAAATCAACTAAAAGAAATTATTTGAAACTATATTTGTGGGGGGGGGTGTAGGGTGTGTGGGTGTGTGGGTGTGTGTGTGTGTGTGTGTGTGTGTGTGTGTGTGTGTATGTGTATGGTGTATGTCTATATATGGTCAAAATGCTAATTGTTACCTAAAAGTAACCTTAACTATTTTAGGGAAGCAAACCAAAAATATTAGAAATACAATTATGATCAAATTAAAAGTTTATAAACAACCTCTTTTGTAAGAAAGGAAATCAACAAGAACAATGAATAGCTTTCTATATCACAAAGAGAATGTCTCTATTAATTGAAACATTCTATTTTTGAATGTTTCAATGAATGAATTCAAATTTTGAACAAGTTTAGGGTAATATATATCAACTTAATTTTTAAATAACTCCACAGGCAATTTTAAATATACAGCTCTGGCTAACTCAATACGTCTGAAGTCACTTGAATTTATCATAAGCACAGGAGACTAACAAATGAATAGGAGGAGTACAAAAGGGAATTCAATTTAATTCAAATACCATCTGTTCTGCTCTGCTTCTGTAACAGAGATGAGCTCATGTTTGATTGGTACGTGGCAGTGACATCTTACAGCATGGAAGTCACATTGATTCATTTGAGAGTTTCCTAAGCAAAAAAGTGGAGGGAGTGAAATGAAAATGTTAGGCAAGAAAAGGAGGAAAAAAAAGAAAAAAACCCTCACCTAACTTGGCCTTAGCAAGAAACTGTATTTTAAGAACAAAGCAACCACCCTAGAATGACATTAAATCATTGCCAAATTGTCAGAGCCCTTTAGAAATGGCACCCAAGTCCTAAGCAGCTTTGCAGTTTCATGACTAAAAAGTTTCATGCAAAAAATTACTTCATGCCACACTGTCCAAGAGCCTACAGCTGGGTCCCACTCCCCGACAGTGCATCCACAGCCAGGCAGAGGCTCCCTCAGTTTGGCTACCTGCACTGGCTCCATCAATGGCCTCTCTATCACAGGAGCCCCAGGGCTCAGAGTTCCACTTCTATGCGCGTTGTCTCAACACCCACCACCCATGTACCAATTCAGACATTGTCAGGTTTCCACGTTGCTGTTTTTGTATATTTTATTTTATTTTATTTTTGAGATGGAGTTTCGCTCTGTCACCCAGGCTGGAGTGCAATGGCACGACCTTGGCTCACTACAACCTCCACTTCCCAGGTTCAAGTGATTCTCCTGCTTCAGCCTCCAGAGCAGCTGGGATTACAGGCGCCTGCCACCATGTCCAGCTAATTTTTGTATTTTTAGTAGAAACGGGGTTTCACCATGTTGGCCAGGCTGATTTCGAATATCTGACCTCAGGTGATCCACCCACCTCAGCCTCCTAAAGTGCTGGGACTACAGGTATGAGCCACCATGCCCAGCCTGTTTTTGGTATATTTTAGTATCCATTTTAGCAACATCCAGTCACACTGAGATGCCTGCTTGGGTGGTCTGGATAATCTCTTAAGGTAGCAATTATGGTTTTTGCTAGTACTTACCAAGTTGCAATGATTTTGAAAGATCAGCTATAATCTTACTTTTCCCACAAGATATTTATTATTTTTAGTGGGGTTTTTTTGGTTTCTCTGAGACAGAGTCTCACATTGTTGCCCAGGCTGGAGTGCAATGGCACCATCTCGTCTCTCTGCAACCATTGCCTCCTGGTTTCAATCGATTCTCCTGCCTCAGCCTCCAGAGTAGCTGGGATTACAGGCACCCACCACCACGCCCAGCTAATTTTTTTTTTTTTTTTTGGATTTTTAGTAGAGACGGGGTTTCACCACATTAGCCAGGCTGGTGTCAAACTCCTGACCTCGTGATTCGCCCACCTCCACCTCCCAAAGTGCTGGGATTACAGGCATGAGCCACCGTGCCCGGCCTATTTTTAGTATATTGTTGTGCAGAATGTATGGTTTTTCAGGGACATAAATCTTCCATCATAGCAGAAACACCAGTGAGTATGTATCAAGTGCCTGCTTCCTATGTACAGGCAATGGACGAGGTACTCACAGTTAAACTTAAGGACCTCAAAGAATATGTTTTCTTAAAGATCTCAACTTAGCCACAGAGGCATGGGGGAGATGAGAACTGCACACTTAACATTAGCTTGCTAGGGCTGCCATAAAGTACCATCTGCCCAGTAGCTTAACAATGGAAATGTATTGTCTCACAGTTCTGAAGGCTAGAAGCCTCAGATCAGGACCTGAGCCAGGAGGAAACCCAGAAAAGTCCAGCTGCTTTGGTCCTAGGGTCATTTGCTGAAACGAGTCCTTTTAGGGGTTGGAAGTGAGGTCTGGAGTCCTTTAACTTCCAAGAATGGGGTCCTGGGGCATTACATATCAGTTTAGGCTAGCCTTCAAAGGGGCAGCACCTTAAGAGTACAAGTTCAGATGGCAACCCAGCTTCACATCAGCTGAGTGACCACGAAAATCCCAAACTTTGGTTCTGGACTACTATGAACAACTTTTAACTACAAAAGACCAGCATGCCTAAATCACGGGGTAAACCACCAACCAGGCTCCAGGTGGTCACATGATAAAATACCGACAGGTAACAAATAGCACTGCAAAGGTTTTGAAAACAGAAGTGACATTGAAACCACAACCCACAAAAGGCTAGTTAGAACAGAACACATGCCCTGAGCTCAACTAGGTCAGTGCCTGCTAAACAAATACGTCAATATTCTCCATAGTATTTACACAAGACACAGAGTCTCAGAACATAATAACCAAAATGTCAAGGATAAAATCCAAAATTACTCAGCATATAAAGAACCAGGGAAATTGCAACTCACATGGGGGGAAAAGATATGCCAGGCAAACACTAATCGTAAGAAAGCCTGCATGACTATATTAATATTAGAGTAAACTTCAGAGAAACAAAAACTGTGGGAGATAAAGAAGGACATTACGTGATAATAAAAGGGTCAATTCACCAAGAAGATTTAACAATCCTATACATGTTTGCATCTAATAGAGCATCAAAATATATAAAGCAAAAACTGACAGAACTGAAAGAGAGACAAATCTAAAATTACAGCTGGAGACATAAAAACTATCATCAGCAATTGACAGAGTTAGTAGACAGAGTCAGCAAGGATATATATAGAACAACTGAACACCATTAACTAATGGGATCAAATTGACATTTATAGAACACTCCATTCAACCACAACAGTGTACATATTCTTTTCAAGTACAAAATGGAATATTTGTAAAAGAAACCTTAGCAAAGTGAAAAGGACTGCAGTCATACGATGTATGTTCCCGGCTATCACGGAATTAAACTAGAAAGCAGTGTGAAAAAATAACAGGAAAATCTTCAAACACTTGGATATTAACATCATACTTCTAAATAATCCATGGGTGACAGAGAAGATCTCAAAGGAAATTAGAGAATATTCTGAACTGAAAGAAAATGGGAAAAAATTAAACATTTGTGAGATTCAGCTACACTTAGAAATTTATAAAATGAAATGTTTTTACTACAAAAGAAAAAAGTCGCAAATCAAGCATCTAAGCTTATGCCTTAAGAAATTAAAAAAGGAAAGCAAAATGAACCATTGCAATCATAAACTCTAACTTGAGCTTCACTAGAGTACCAAAAAGAGGGGAGAGAGAGAGGGAATGGGGCAAAAGCAACAGTGAAAGAGATCATGGCTGGGAATTTTCAACATGTGATTGCTATGGCTTGAATGTGCACCCCAAAGAGTACACGTTGGAAACTTAATCTCCAATGCAACTGTGCTGGGAGATGGGCCCAATGGGAGATATTTAGGTCATGAAGGGCTCCACTTGCATGAATGGATTGATGACATTTTAAAAGGGCTTGAGGCTGTGAGCTCAATCTCTTTCTTGCTCTGTCTCACACACGTGTTCTCTTGCCCTTCCGTCTTTTGCTATAAAATGACGCTGCAAGAAGGCCCTCACCAGATACTAGCACCCTGATATTGGACTAGCTAGCCTCAAGAACTGTAAGAAATAAACTTCTTTTATTTATAAGTTACCCAGCCTGTGGCATTCTGTTATAGCAACACAAAACAGACTAAGGCAGTAATGAAAAACACCAATCCATAAATTTGAAGGGCCCAAAGAGGATAAATGAAAAGAAATACATATCTGGCTACATCACAGTGAAACTGCAGAAAATGAAATACAAAGAGAAAAATATTGAATGCAGCCACAGAAAAAGGAAAGATTACTTTCCAAGTATGGATGACTAACTTCTCAAAAGCCACAGTGAAGATCTGAAGACAGAGGAATATCTTCAAGAAAATAACTGCTAACCTAGAATTCTCTACCCAGCAAAAATAGCTCTCCAGAATCAAGATATAATTCAAGAAGGAGATGTTAAAAAAAAAAAAAAGATAAAGATCTTTTTCAACAGACAAAACCCAAATTAGCCATCAGCAAAATTTTCATTGTCAACATCAAGAACTGCTTTTATTTAAGACACACAAACCAGAGAAAAAAATCCCAATTAGTAAAATAGTATAAAGTAATTCTACAATAACACTAAATTTGCTATAAGAATAAACAAAACAGGCCAGGCACAGTGGCTTATGCCTGTAATCCCATCATTTTGGGAGGCCAAAGCAGGTAGATCACCTGAGGTCAGGAGTTCAAGATCAGCCTGATCAATATGGTGAAAACCCATCTCTACTAAAAATACAAAATTAGCTGGGCTAGGTGGCTCATGCCTGTAATCCCAGATACTCAGGAGGCTGAGGCAGGAGAATTGCTTAAACCCAGGTGGTGTAGGTTGCAGTGAGCCAAGATCATGCCATTGCTCTCCAGCCTGGGGACCAAGAGCGAAACTCCATCTCTAAATAAATAAATAAATAAATAATAAACAAAATAATCTACAACCTTCTCCTTATTTCAGGAGTTAACTCTGATCCTCAAAATTTAAATCTAATAGATAATTACCTAATTTTCTGGTAAGGTAAAGAAACTGAGATCGAAGCTGGGGGAGACTATAAGACTTTAACCCCAAAATGAGCATTTTCTTATGGAAATTACCAAATATGATGGCGTTAGAAGGACCTCTGTTTATGAACATGTTAACTGACTGGGAGAAAAAAAAATGACTCTAATCAAAGAGAGAGAAGGATGTATATAATAACAAGACAGAATGGTCTCACAGTGTAAAGCGAACTTTTTTTAACTGGACAGATCACGCCTATGATGTGGAACAGTGCATTTCCTCCTGTTCATCACTAATTGACTCATATTTCTTCCCCGTTTCAACAAACATCAACCCCGTATTCACAAGCACTCTTTACTGACGAAGAACAGTAACATACAAAATAACACCACAGTGCATTGAGAAACGTTACTGAACACTAAGCTATGGGGTAACTAAAATTGGACAGATTTACATTTGTTCTCTATCTAGTCAAGGGAAACTGCAGAATTTAGCTGAATAATACACGATTTCCATTCAGCCACATGTTAGTGACTTTCGGCCCTCCAATCATCTTCGCTCCTCATTAAATTATAAGTTCCTTTAAGAAGGTACTCTTCGTCGTTCATTGAAAACAACATTTAATAAGTGCTTTGTACCAGGCTCTGGAATAGAAATGATTGAGATCCCTCCTTTCATCTTTGGCAGCAGCAAAGACAAGGAAATAAATAATATGAATAGAGTTATGAAGACACTGTGACGGGAAGAACGGGAAGACAAGACGGAGTAACTAGGGAGTAGATGATTCCACAGAAAGAACATGTGTAAAGACACGTTTGAGAGGCAGAATGCATTCGGGTTAATGTGTTTCCATGGAAGGTTTGGTTCAGGAACAAGAGAAGAGGCTACAGCCAGATGAGAAAAGGTCTTATATCAATGTTAAGGAATCTGGACTTTGCCTTGTAGGCAATGAGGAGCCAAACATAACTAGATTCTTTTTTCATTCTTTTTTTTTTTTCTTTTTTTGGAAAGCTATAAACCCTGGCACTAGAGTAGAAAATGAGAAGGAACGGAGAGAGGCAGGAGGCAGGAAGCTGACCTCTTTGGAGGCTGTTTCAATAGTCTAGGGAAGTTTTACATTGCTTTGCTCTCACTCTACAGTATCTAACACAGGGCCTAACACATAAAAGAGAACAATAACATTGAGCTGAATTTATTCTAAGAACAAAATACCTACATTTCCTGTAGAGTGGTTTGTCTACTTTCTAAGGTCCGTGCAGTAATTCCTTTCCCAGGTTGCGGGGAAAAGCCCATTATCATGTACACACTGGCAAGACCACTGCTGTGGTTTGGCTTGTCCCCACCAAAACTCATGTTAAAGTTTGATCCCCATTGTGGCAGTGGTGGGAGGTGGTGTCTAGTAGACCTACTGGGATGTATCTGGGTCATGGGGGTAGATCCCTCATGAATAGACTAATGTCTTCCCACAGGAGTGAGTTCTCACTCTCACAGTTACCAAGAGAGTGGTTGTTAAGAAGATTCTGGCTTCCTTGGTTTCTCTGTCTTGCCATGTGGTCTCTCTGCACACATCATCTCCACTTCTGTTTTCCAAGATGAGTGAAAGCAGTCTAAGGCCCTCCCCCAGATGCAAATGCCCAATCTTGAACTTTCCAACCCTCAGAATCATGTGCCAAATAAACTTCTTTTCTTAATAAACGATCCAGTTTCAGGTATTCTGATATAGCAACTCTAAATGAACTAAGACAGCCACCAGTGCCTTTCACACCATTCCAAATATACAGTCAAATCCCTGGAGAACCCTGGTTCACACAGATTTTCTTCTGTGTTCATTTTAACACATTTACAGTAATCTTAAAACCTTAGCGGGAAAAAGTTAAAAAAAAAAAAAAAAAACAACTGCAAAGTAAAATGCTCTGACCCCAGAATGCCAAATACACACACACACACACACACACACACACACACACACACACAAATATATATATATGGAGAGAATGGCGGGGGGGACTGGTTTCACCATGTTGGCCAGGCTGGCTAGAATCCCAAATATGTGTTTTTAACAATATAAACTAAGCAAAGGGAACGATGTTGTACTGTACCTAGTAAGACAGTAAGGGAGCATCCAGAGTTAATTTCAATTTAAAAACACAGTTCCAGCCAGGCATGGTGGCTCACGCCTGTAATTCTAGTAATTTGGGAGGCAGAGGTAGGTGGATTACCTGAGGTCAGGAGTTCAAGACCAGCCTGGCCAACATGGTGAAACCCCGTCTCTACTAAAAATACAAAAATTAGCCGGGCACGTTGGTGGATGCCTATAATCCCAGCTACTCAGGAGGCTGAGGCAGGAGAATCGTTTGAACCCAGGGGTGGGGGGGAGAGGTTGCAGTGAGCCGAGATAGTGCCACTTCACTCCAGCCTGGGCAAAAAAGCAAAACTCCATCTTGAAAAACAAAATAAAAACACAGTTCTGAATTCTCAGCCCAACATCACAGAAATATATATCCAGCTTTCACAGGTGACTAAAGAAGCAGATTTATTTTAATAAATTTTGTATCTTTGTTAAAACAACAGTTATCAACCCATAGTCATAGCTTGTAAGTTAATACTGGAAACATTCTATCAATAATCAAACTGAGACTTGAAACAGAAGACTAGAGAAGGAAGATTTCATGATGTGGAGTGAAGCAATCAGATTCAGACATATACATCCTATGAAGCAACAAGAATATTCAGAGTCAAAGAGGGATACAAATAATTCTTATCAAATTTTAAATCCAAATCCAAGAAAGAATGTTTCAGAGATAAGCAAGGTGGAGAAAAGAACACTATACATAATGAAGTGATTTTGAGACTTTTCTTAAACGGAGGAAAAGGTGATCAATTTTTAAATGCATTTGATAAATTTTAAAATTTCAAATGTGCATCATAATATCACATTAAAAGTCTTTGAATGTGCCTAGACATGGAAATGCAAAATCCCTATTTTTGTATGTATCTTTTTTTTTTTTTGAGATGGAGTCTCACTCTATTACCCAGGCTGGAGTGCAATGGCACAATCTCGGCTCACTGCAACCTCTGCCTCCTGGGTTCAAGCAAATGACTCTCTTCATTTTAGAACTGAGTCCAATTTTCTGAGCGGCTACCAATGAACTTGGTTCTTGATAAGGAACAAACCTATTATTAAGTTCTGAAGAAATCTGTGGTTTAGGGAATAGTGATAAGAATGTCCCATCCCCAGCCTGGGCAACATGGCAAAACCCCACCTCTACAAAAAATATAGAAATTAGCTGGGCGTGGTGGTGAGTGCCTTTAGTCCCAGTACTCAGGAGGCTGAGGTGGAGGATCCTTTGAGCCCAGGAGTTCGAGGCTGCAGTAAGCTGTGACTGCACCACTGCACTCTAGCATGAGTGATAGAGTAAGACCCTGAGTCAAAAAAAAAGAATGTTCCTTTCATGTAACATGCGGTTTCCACTAATTTTAAAACAGCTACAGAGCTCCTGGCTCATATTTGAAGCAGAGATTCAAACAGCAAAAAAATACCCTACTAGAGACATGTACAATTAAATTTCAAACTGAAACACAATAAATATATTTAATTTATTGCCCAATGTATAATCACTTTTTGTAAATGGAGATGGGAATTCTACATCTAAAGGTCTAGACATTTTAATCTCACCCTAAAGGGGAAAAAATAATACTGGAAACATTCTATCAATAATCAAACTGAGACTTAAAACAGAAGACTAGAGACTTAAAACAAAAGACTTCCATGTCTAGGCACGGCCAGGCATGGGGGCTCACGCCTGTAATCTCAGCACTTTGGGAGGCTGAGGCAAGCAGATTACCTGAGATCAGGAGTTCAAGACCAGCTGGGCCAACATGGTGAAATCCCATCTCTACTAAAAATACAGAAATTAGCCGGGTGTGGTGGATGCCTGTAAGCTACTCAGGAGCCTGAGGCAGGAGAATACCTTGAACCCAGGAGGCAGAGGTTGCAGTGAGCTGAGATTGTGCCATTGCACTCCAGCCTGGGTGACAGAGCAAGACTCTGTCTCAAAAAAACAAAAAGATACATACAAAAATAGAGAATGATTTAATTTTTCTTATTTTGCATTTCCATGTTTAGGCACGTTCAAAGAATTTTAATGTGATATTATGATGCACACTTGAAATTTTAAAAGACAAGGCATTGTATATTGGCTACCCTTTTATATGGGCATACTAGGATTATAAACTTTGATTCCACTTAAATTTTCACTCTATATAAAAGACAGGTAAAATAAGATCCTATACATAGTAACGTGGAATTTTTATATTTTTATACATTATACAATCTCCCTAATATTTTAATGAAATTATTTCAATATTTGGCTGTTCTTTGTACATATTAATAACATCCTACACATCTGTCTCTAAAGAGTTTTGAAAAAGAACTTATTCACTCAACAGTTATATCAATATCATGGCAAATGCATGCTATGTGGCAGTGCCTGTGTGTGTGTGTGTGTCTGTGTGTGTGTGTGTGTGTGTGTGCGTGTATCTGATTCACTGGTTAAAAAAACAAGGGACAGGGGAGAACAAGTTCTCATGGAAATTCAACAGTGGAAAAGGAACGCTGGTCTGATATGTGGATGTGATACTTACGAATGGAGAGTTATCACTTAATGGTTAGTTTCTGGGTGACTAAAAAATGTTTTGGAAATAGCAGCTATGGCTGTACAACATTCTGAATGTAATTAATGCTACTGAATTGCATTACTTAAACATGGTTAAAATGGCAAGTTTTATAATGTATATTTTACCAAATTTACAAAATGAATAATTGGATATACCCAAAACCACTGACATTTACACTTTAAAGGGACAAATTATACAATATGTGAATTCAATCTTAATATAGCTGTTTAAAAAAAACTTACAGAGCCCTCTTTCAGAAAAGCTGCCTTGTCAACACTTTGATTACTCATTATGCGGAAATACAAATATTCTTGGTTCTGTGTCAAACAGATGACTCAGAAGAGATGGACATTGACTGTGAAGACATTTTAAGAATTCTTTAATCAATTTTTCTTATACTTTTAAATTATGTAGATATGAGAATAACATGCAAAAAATCTATACTTAAATAAGTGGCTCTTTAAATCTTATAAAGTTTATAGATAATTAGAAAGCATCAACATTATTTAATTATTCTATTTAATTCATAGCATTTTTTCTCTTTTGATGGCGCATGTAATTGTAAATCTTACAATTGCATTTTGTTTGTTAGTTTTTTGTTTTTGAGACAGGGTCTCACTCTGTCACCCAGGCCGGAGTGCAATAAATACTGCATCTCCCAGGCTCAAGCAATCTTCCCACCTCAGCCTCCGAAGTAGCTGGGACCACAGGTGCATGCCATCACACCTGGCTGCTTTTTGTATTTTTAGTGGAAATGGGGTCTCACTATGTTGCCCAGGCTGGTATCAAACTCCTGAGCTCAAGCGATCCACCCACCTCAGCCTCCCAAAATACTGGGATGACAGGTATGAGCCACCACACCTGGCTACAATCACATTTTTTTCTTTTTTGGTGGCGCATGTAATTGTACATCTTACAATCAATGTGGTTTCAGATCTTGAGTTGAGACTTAGTAAAAAGGGGGAGGAAATGGAGACATGAAGCTTCTAATCTCCAAACACCTATGTAAACACCACTCCTAGCATCATATATATATGCCTGTGTTCATATACATGTGACACTTTTCCTAAGCTTCCTGTGAAATCAAACACACATTTTCATTCCAATAAAGCAATTTCTGGAAAGTTATAAAAGACACTGGGGAAAGGTATTTAAAATGAATAGGATTTTGCTAATTAAATATGTTTGCTATTATAATTACTAAAATAAAGGTACTGCCCTCATGTGAAGCTATGACAAAGCAGAAATCTGATGGAGATATTATGTCAATTACTCATTTGAATCCGTGACTCAGAGTATTTTAAATATGCATATGGAAACCAGAGTCTTTTCATAACCAGACTCTACAAACAAGAAATGTGTGCCAAGACGTGACAAACACAAATCTTAAAAAGGTTCACAGATTTAAATCTTCCATTTAAAGCACAAACTATTTTATCAACGCTTTTATGTAATCCCCAAAATACAGCAAAACTGAGTTTAAAATTCCAAAGATGTTTTCCAGCTTCAATGATAGAAATTGCTTATCCTATCTACAATAAACACACGTGGTAGGACCCACAAGTTCAAAGAGAAAATTCATATATTACTGGAGACAATTCTGAAATTTTCTTGTTATATATAAAAAGAAATTTTTGATGGATATCTCTGGACCATAACTTCCCTTTTTTTATCTTTTCTTTCTTTTTTTTGAGACAGAGTCTTGCTCTGTCGCCCAGGCTAGAATGCAGTGGTGTGATCTTGGCTCACTGCAACCTCTGCCTCTGGGATTCAAGCAATTCTCATGCCTCAGCCTCCCAAGTAGTTGGGATTATAGGTGTGCATCACCACACCTGGGTAATTTTTGTATTTTTAGTGGAGATGGGGTTTCACCATGTTGGCCAGGCTGGTCTTCAACTCCTGACCTTAAGTGACCTGCCTGCCTTGGCCTCCCAAAGTGCTCGGATTATGGGCATGAGTCATCATGTCCCAGCTGGACACATAACTTTTCAACTGGAAGAAAAGTATTCTAAAACTTTATATTTTTACAATAACTTAAGAATCATTTTGGTCACTATACAGATAACATATGTTCACAGAAATCAGAATAAATAATAACACAAGTTAACATATGTTTGCAGAAATTAGAATAAATAATAATACAAGTATCTATGATCTTACTACCCAGCTATAACTGCCACTACTACTTTTTCCTCTAGAGCCTGTCTTTATCAGGGAAAGGACAGTGAAATGGCTAAGTGCCTGGTTCTGAGACTCACTCCCAGGTTTAAACCCTCCTCTTCCACTTCCTAGCCCACGTGATGTTGGGCAAAAGAGTTAATATGTCTATGTGTCATCTGTAAAATAGGAATAGCAGTAATACCTACTTCATCAGATTTTTAATGTCATTATCCTGCCCATAAGGTTTTGCTACCTGCCACTTTCACTTAATAGAATGTGTGAACAGTTTCTATGTCATTCGATATTCTTACATAAAATGTTTAAAGGCTGCAATTATTCCTCTACATGGCTGTTCCATAATGTATTAAGATCCCTATCGCTAGGCATTTAAACTGCTTCCAATTTGTTGCTATTGTACAACAAGCAGTTATATAAGGAGAGTAGGAATGAGTGGAAGCTGGAGATCCCACACTGCAGTGACAATGACAGCAACAGCGGCTTCACACAGACCAGGCTGTTTGCCTGTGATCTGGCTGCTGTGTTTCCTGGTCACCCAAGCTACCTTGCTCCTTGCTTTTTCCCAGGTTTGGTGCCCAGCCTCTGGCCCTTCTAGGCACTCCTAGCAGCCTCTATCTTGCTTCTTGCTTTTTCCCCAAGTTTGGTGCCCAGCCTCTGGCCCTTCTAGGCACTCCTAGCAGCCTTCCAATTAGTTCTCCTAAGACTTAATTAGCCAAAGTCAGGTTCTGTTGCCTGTAACCAAAACACCTTCCAGATAGAAAAGACATTATTAGCCTCTATAAATATCCCATCCATTTCAAAATGGACTCAATGAAAATCTGTGATACACACACAGGTATACACATGCACACACACGTGAATAAGCTATACAACCAATCAACCTTCACAATCTGCCACGTCCCAAGAGGCAGCCAGTGAAACTAGACAGCTACAATGCAAAGCACAAATTCTCTCTGAAAGAAAATTCCGGCATGAGTCTTCAGGCACTTAGGAGCTTGAGATGCTATACTTTCACTAATGCAAAATTATTTAGAAAATGTAAGCTACAGAAAGACTAATCTAATCTTTCTCAGAGGAAAAAAGATAAATGACACATTATACCCAAATACAAATACTAAAACAACAACCACTACTACTAATTACTAACAATTATATACTACTCTATACTATATGCCAGGTACTGTTGTAAACCCTTTTCATGTTAACCATCTAATTCTTGCAATTAATCTATCATAGGGACTATTCTTACACTCATGTTATATGTGAGGAAACTGAGGCATCGGAGAGGCTGAGTAGCTTGCCCAAGATAACACAGGTATTAAGGATTTGAACCCAGACAATCTAGCTTCAAATCTGTGTTCCTCACCACCACATACACTGCTTCCTGATTTTTGTCTTACAATGATAGATTTTTGCATTCTAATCATATATTAAATTTTGGCTGTGTGTCTTGCAGATGGGGCCTAAATGGCCAGAGGATATTTACCACACAGTTGGATGAAGACCATCTCCTATCGCCTGTCCCATTAAGACTAGGATTCCAGTCCACAGAGTGACTATCACTTCCCTTCTCCCAACAAATGCCAAGCGCTGTTCTACTTCCAAGCCTTTGCTCAATCTATCTGCGTTATTTAAAATGCCCTCCCAACCCATCACCGCTTTGCCTATTTCCAACCAATCATGTCAAGGCAAGTTCAAATGCCACGTCCTACACAAACCTGCCTCAAATCCCTCCAGCTGGAATGAATCTGCCTCTCTCCATATTCCTGTGATTCTGTTTACCTTTCCATCCCTCCCCTCCCAATGTAAAATTCTACAAAGCAGGGACTACATCTGGTCAATTCTCCTTTTTTATTTGATATCCTCCATAGTATAGAGGAAGGTTATTGCCAAAAGTAGTTGTTCAATTAACGACTACTGGAGTTAAGAAAACTGGGGTATTGAAGACTTCTCTACCAAAATGCAATCCCAAGGAGGCAAACTGGAAAATATCAAAGATTTAGAAAAATTCAGCCTATCATGAAACGACTATAAAGCCCCCCTGTAAATCTATATCTAAAAACCTATCATTAAGATACACTGTGGTTTGTGAAATTTCAGCATTTATTCCAATAGGTCCTTTTATGGTCTGAATGTGCACACTGTGCGAAACGAAAGAGGAAATTTTTTGGGAAACTATTTAAAATATTTGGTAAATATGAGAACACAAGGTCACATGAACCACAAAGAAAAGGTCTGAAATTTGCTGCTACTTTCATAAGCAGTGTGGGTGCTAACTGCAAGCAAGTCAGACAGGCGGCCAGCCTGTCTTTAACGATTCCATTGTTGCCGGGAGCAGTGGTGTATGCCTGTAATCCCAACTACTTGGGGCAGAGGCAGGATCACCTGAGCGTGGGAGTTCGAATCCAGCCTGGGCAATATAGCGAGACCCTTTCTTTTGAAAAAATAAAAAAGAGAATTCCAGTGTCTTCTGCAACTTTTTTTTCCCCCTTTGGTGATTTTTTTTCAAGTGATTTAAGGATTAAATCACAGCTAAGCAGTTCTTTGCTTTTTTTGTTACCGGCTCATGACTGCATGTATCACAGGCACTATTGTGGTGAAGATGAAATATTCCTTTTGCATTTTCCCCAAGTAAATGTGGAAAGATGGTAAGAAGGAACCCAAAGATAGTTTTAATTATTAACCAAATGGAAATAACACATCATAGGTTCTGTAAGTTTTTGGTAAAGGTATATTCCTGTGTCACCAGGAGAAACAAGATTGAACAAAGATGACTCACTGCCCTCAGCATCTGCAAAGCAAACATAGAAAGAGAGCTCCCATCACCTCTGTGGAAAGGGTGTGAAATCCAAATCTACCCTCATTAATTCCTCTGCCACCACAGAGAACCCTCACCATGGGGAGCCTCTCACAGAAAGCATTCTTTTTTGGAAAACTTCCTATATTTTAAAATAACTTAAAGAAGGTATGTGGATTATTTGTAACTCGAAGGATAAATGCTTCCAGAGATGGATACTCCATTCTCCACAATGTGCTTATTTCACACTGCATGCCTGTATCAAAACATCTCATGTACCTCATAAATATATACACATACTATGGACCCACAAAAATTTAAAAAGATAATAAAATTTTAATTCTCACCAAAAAAAAAAGAAAGAAAGAAGATATTAAGATATTTCTGATTGGGCTTCAATGACTCCTTAAGATCCAGACTCATGAGGAGTTCCTGGAAATCCCTTGCACCTAACACAACTGACAAATGGGAAACAACCATTCTTGAACACAGAGAAAGTTGGGTGTCAACCTCCAGCCATTCTCACTGCAAACGATCTTTCCATCCTATTTGCAGGGCTACCCTGTACCAAACAGCATACAGTTACAGGAAGCAAGAAATATTAAGCCTCTCTCAGCCTTCTCGGAGCCAGTCCCAGAGTGGCATTAAGAGGCATTCCCAGAGAAAAGAAGTTGCCCTGGCCGGGTGCGGTGGCTGATGCCTGTAATCCTGACACTTTTGGAGGCCAACGCGGGTGGATCATGAGGTCAGAAGTTCAAGACCAGCCTGGCCAACATGGTGAAACCCCGTCTCTACTAAAAATACAAAAATTAGCCAGGCGTGGTGGTGGGTGCCTGTAAACACAGCCACTTGTGAGGCTGAGGCAGGAGAATTGTTTGAACCCAGGAGGCGGAGGTTGCAGTGAGCCGAGATCACGCCACTGAACTCCAGACTGGGTGACAAAGTGAGACTGTCTCAAAAAAAAAAAAAAGTAGTTGTCCTTAATGAAACCTCACACTCAATCGATCTTTTGAGTATTAGTAACAACACCAGGGTATTGAAACATCTTACTGTTCACCTAAACAGCCAGCCTATTGGCATATATACACACCTGACCCAGAAACTAGGTGACAAATAGCCCAAAAGTGTGAAAAGCACGGAAAGTGAAGTTGCTGACCTAATTTGCCTATGGGAGAAGCCTTTTAAAAATCATTCTTCTTAAAATCTCATTCATAACAGACATCTCTGAACTCTCAAGTTTAAGAAAATCCCTTGAAAGTATGCAAAACCTGGCTGGGTGAGGTGGCTAATGGTAATCCCAGCACTTTGGGAGGCAGAGGCGGGTGGATCACAAGGTCAGGAGATCGAGAACATTCTGGCTAACACGGTGAAACACCGTCTCTACTAAAAACTCAAAAATTAGCTGGGCATGGTGGCACACGTCTGTAGTCCCAGCTACTCAGCACACTGAGGCAGGAGAATTGCTTGAACCCAGGAGGCGGAGGTTGCAGTGAGCCAAGATCATCGCACCACTGCACTCCAGCCTGGGTGACTCCGTCTCAAAAAAAAAAAAAGGAAAGAAAGTATTCAAAAACCACTAACAGAACAAACCTCATCAAACTGTAAGGAAATTCACAACCTACTCACAACATAAAGAACACTTGGCCATTGTCGCTGTGTGGGGCCTTAACAACTGGTCCATACCAGGCATTCCCTGTTATGCCCTTGCACCTAAGACTTGCAATTTAAAAAGGTTAGTAGGACCACTCATCTTGAAAAGAATCATTCCTTCATTAAAGGATAGTAATACTCAACGTTGAAAATAAATCCCTTAGAAATGTGCACATGTTTGGATGTCTGAGAATACATCCTGAGAAAGCATATATGCTGAAGATCATGGACACATATGTCATTATACGCACATATGCAACCTGATATTGCAGGTCCTTGTAACAGCCCAACCCAGATTTCAACCTCTCTCTGGATGGCATCCTCACATGGTGACCTATGAAGGACCATGGTTAATTATATGAGAAGTTAACTTTTAGAATTTTTTTTTTGAGACTGAGTCTTGCTCTGTCACCCAGGCTGGAGTGCAGTGGCGTGATCTTGGCTCATTGCAACTTCCACCTCCTGGGTTCAAGCTATTCTCCTGCCTCAGCCTCCCTAGTACCTGGGAGTACAGGCACATGCCACCATGCCCGGCTAATTTTTGTATTTCTAGTAGAGACGGGGTTTCACCATGTTGGCCAGGATGATCTCGATCTCCTGGCCTCGTGATCCGCCCGCCTCAGCCTCCCAAAGTGCTGGGATTACAGGTGTGAGGCACCACGCCCAGTCAACTTTTAGAATTTCTAATAACAGAACTCCACCAGGGAAGATGGCTTGAACATCAGTCAGAAAGATTTGATGTAAAGGGATCATAGCAACAAAACTAGGGCTCTTTTATTTTTATTTTTTTGAGATGGCATCTCACCCTGTAGTCCAGGTTGGAGGGTAATAGCACCATCTTGGCTCACTGCAACCTCCACTAACTGCGTTCAAGTGATTCTCCGCCAGGCACAGTGGCTCACGCTTGTAATCCCAGCACTTTGGGAGGCCAAGGCAGGTGGATCACCTGAGTTCAGGAGTTTGAGAACAGCCTGGCCAACATAGTGAAACCCTGTCTCTACTAAAAATACAAAAAAAATTACCCGGGGAAGGTAGGGTACACCTGTAATTCAAGCTACTCAGAAGGCTGAGACAGAAGAATCTTTTGAACCCAAGAGGCGGAGGTTGTAGTGAGCTGAGATCATGTCATTATACTCCAGCCTGGGTGACAGAGTAAGACTCCATCTCAAAAAAAAAAAAAAAAAAAAAAAAGCGATTCTCATGCCTCAGCCTCCTGAGTAGCTGAGATTACAGGCATGAGCCCCTATACCCAGCTAATTTTTGTATTTTTAGTAGAGATGGGGTTTCAACATGCTGGCCAGGCTGGTCTGGAACTCCTGGCCTCAAGTGATCCTCCCACCTCAGCCTCCCAAAGTGCTGGGATAACAGACATAAGCCATTCCACCTGGACAAACCAGGGCACATTTAAAAAGAAAGGATGCTATTATTAATTATGCTCAGACAACAAGTTTTTTTTTGTGGGGGGGGTTGTTTGTTTGTTTTTGAGACAGAGCTTCACTCTTGTTGCCCTGGCTGAAGTGCAATGGCATGATCTTGCCTCACTGCAACCTCCACCTCCCAGGTTCAAGCGATTGTCCTGCCTCAGCCTCCTGAGTAGCTGGTATTAAAGGCACACACCACCACGCCTGGCTAATTTTTGTATTTTTAGTAGAGACGAGGTTTCACCATGTTGGCCAGACTGGCCTCAAACTCCTGACATCAGGTGATCTACCTGCCTTGACCTCCCAAAGTGCTGGGATTACAGATGTGAGCCACTGTGCCCCACCCGGACAACAGGTTTTAAACAGAATTATTCCACGCAGAAGCAGAAAATACAGTTGTCAACCTAAAACACATCCACCAGATAAAGCTGTTTTTGAGCTTCAAGGGATAGTTCTGCTGTTCTATAGATGCCAACATACATTAATAATTCACCTCCTATTAGGCATACTCTTTGATGATGAAAGCATAATAGAAGCTAAGAGAAAAAGGATGGTTAGATATGGCTAAGACATGGAATACATCGTTCTTCCAGTTAGCTGATGCAGGGACTGACAGCAATCCTGCTCATCTGAGATTTGAAAAGGACACAGCAGTGGCCGGGCGTGGTGGCTCACGCCTATAATCCCAGCACTTTGGGAGGCTGAGGTGGGCGGGTCACTTGAGGTCAGGAGTTTGAAACCAGCCTGGTTAATATGTGAAACCCTGTCTCTACTAAAAATACAAAAAAATTCACTGGGCATGGTGGCACATGCCTGTAATCCCAGCTACTCGGGAGCCTAAGGCAGGAGAATTGCTCAAACCCAGGAGGTGGAGGTTGCGGTGAGCTGAGATTATGCCACTGCACTCCAGCCTGGGCGAGAGAGAGACTCTGTCCCAAAAAAATAAAAGAAGAAAAGGACACAGCAGCATTGCCCATTAGATGCACAGCACTAGCTGTGAGCCTAAAGTAATATGCACACTTTAAATCAAGGAAGAAGGTTAGTAACAGTAAGAGCATAACAGAATGAATGGAATTCAGTATTGACAAGAGTAACAAATTGGTGGTGTGACCTGTAATTTGGAAAAGGTTTGAGTTTTCCTAATATGGGAATTTAGCTAATGTATTACGCTAATGTAACCACGTTGAAAGTCATTCTGTACACCTAGAAATGGCATGTTCAGGGAACAGCATGATTCCGGACGTGCAGTTGTTTGGCCACGCTCTTCCTCTCCAAGCCTACTCTGCTATACTCTGTAACACCAGGGCTAGAGTTCCACCAACTCAACTAGGTTTTCCAGACCCCATGCTGGCTGACTCCCTGTTAACTTCTGCCAGCAGGAAGTCCTAGAGAGAGGATGGAAGACGACAGGAGAGAAAAAGGGACTTCCTTCCTAGTTTCCTATTTCTGTCAGCATGCCACCAGCAGCAGCAGATGGTGCTTCCAGCCCCCACCTTCCGTTGTCACTCTCAGCGCCAGCCTCCCCACACCCCCTCAAAGACACCAGCAAGCCGCAGGGCTTAGCCCTAGGCTGTGTCCTCAGGCTCTACTGTACTCTCTCCCCCACTGGCTGGCTCTCCAAACACTGACCAGATGGGACCCCTCTCAGTTCACCTGGCACCCACCAGGTCACAAACCCTCCAGGGGTTCAAACACTCACTGAGCTGCACCCACACCCTCAAACATCAGTACAGCAGTTCCATATGCCTCTCTTGGAGGCCTGGATACCAGCCCCACAGGAGCCCTAACGAAGCTCCAAAGCTGTGCTAACATCACCTCTTATTTTTCCTTAGCCCTGGGAGTGACAGTGTCTGCACTATCCTAGTACCCCATTTCCTCTGTGTTTTGTCAGTCTTTGAACACCTATGTAACCCAATCCCTGTATTCAATCTCTTCTCTCTGAAATACCTGGAGTAGTCTGTTTTTCTGACTGGACTCTGACTAAGTCACCAAACGTACTGAAAAAGCATTTGATAAAAGTCAACATCCATTTATGATTTGTTTAAACTTAATAAAAGATATAAATGTTTTCTCCACATGATAAAAATACACATATTTCAATTCAGAAGCAAACATCACACTTCATGGAGAAATATTAGACACATTTCCATCAAAGCCAAGAGCAAACAAGGACATCCCAAGAACCACCAACACATAGTACATAGAACACAGACTCTTTTGTAATAGAAGAGTGTTTGGGTTGGCTCACGCCTGCAATCCCAGCACTTTGGGAGGCCAAGGTGGGCAGATCACAAAGTCAGGAGTTAAGAGACCAGCCTGGCCAATATGGTGAAACCCCATCTCTACTAAAAATACAAAAATTAGGCCTGGCAAGGTGGCTCACACCTGTAATCTCAGCACTTTGGGAGGCCGAGGCAGGCAGATCACGAGGTCGGGAGTTCAAGACCAGCCTGACCAACATGGAGAAACCCCATCTCTACTAAAAACACAAAAATCAGCTGGATGTGGTGGCATGCACCTGTAATCACAGCTACTCAGGAGGCTGAGGCAGGAGAATCTCTTGAACCTGGGAGGCAGAGGTTGCAGTGAGCCCAGATAGCACCATTGCACTCAAGCCTGGGTGACAGAGCGAGACTCCAACTCAAAAAATATATATACAAAAATTAGCTGGGCATGGAGGCGCACACCTGTAATCCTAGCAACTCAGGAGGCTGAGGCAGGAGAATCGCTTGAACCGAGGAGGTGGAGGTTGCAGTGAGCAGAGATCAGGCCATTGTACTACTCCAGCCTGGGCGACAGGGGCAAGACTCCATCTCAAAAAAAAAAAAAAAAAAAAAAAAAAGCATGTTGGGATGCACTAATGACTCAACAGAGTAAGTAAGGAGCTAGAAATAAAAAATGAGGTCCTGAAACATCGTTCATTGATATTTTGTCAGGAACATATACTGCAAAACTATCATCAAGAATAAGAATAATTCAGTAAGATAACTGGAAACACAATTAGAATACTGAAAACAATAGCCTTTGTATCTATAGGCAATCTTAGTTCAAAGATGTGATAAAGATCTCATTTAAAGCAATAGTGAAAAAAGATAAAATTCCTAGAAATAAACTTTAGAAATAAAAGCATATGAAGAAAGTTTTATATATGAAGGGTTGAACAAATGGAAAATATAACAAGTTCCTGGATAAAAAGACACAACATAAGCCTCAGTTCTTTCCAAATTAATCTAGAAATTTAATGTAATCCTGTTAAAATATTTATGGAATTTTTCTTGGGGAAGAATCACGGAACTAGATATCAAGAGCTAGCTCACAGAAAATAAACATCAACAGCCCGTAACTATATGAAAGGACCCTCAACCTCACTCCAGAGAGATGCAAATTAAACCTACAATAAGATGCCATCTCTTACCTATCAGATTGGCAAAAATCCAAATTTGACAATCTATTGAAAAGATGATGCGGAAACAGACTGGAACAAATGCAAAATGTTCTAACACCTATGTAGGGAAGTCCAGCATATCTATCGTATCTTTTTAAATGCATGTGCCTTTTAACTTAGCAACCTCACTCTGGAAATGTAGTCCATTGACAAACTGGCACATGTATATGGGGCTACTTAGCACATCACTGAGGAGCAGAGTCCTGGAAAAAGCCCAAGTGATCCAGCAACACAGAACTGAGGGAGTAAATTCTGGTAAATACACAGCCACGAAAAAGGATGAGAAAGGCCCCCAGGAAAATAGTAAGTGACAAAAACAATACGCAAGTGGTATACACAGAGTGCCGCCTTTGCGTAAGAAGGGAGTTAACAAGTAAATTAGTGTTTGCTGGTATTTGCATGTTAAGAACCATGGAAGGATCGACAAGAAACTCAGAAAATAGCTAGCAACTGCAGGTGGAGACTTACTGAGTGCTCCTTTTTATAGCACTTTGATTTTTGAACCAGTTAAATGTATTACCTATAGTCAAGAGGTAATGACAAAATAAAATAATAAATTTTAAAGGCCAAGAAAAATTGAATAAAGGTCAATCATACAAAAAAGCAGTTCAGTGGAAAAACAAATACGAATAACACCTAAAAAAAGTTTATCCAAAATCATAAGAGAAAAGCCAAGTAAACGAAAAAGAGATAGCATTTATCTACCAATTTGTGAAGATCAAGAATAAGTAGTGTTGACGATGGTATAATCAGCCACGCTCAGACATTGCTGATAAGCATATAAATTAAAATAATCTCTATGAAGAGCTACTTAGCAAATTTAAATTTAAATTAATTGTATCAAATTTATCAAAATTATAATTTTTAAACATTCAAAAAATATTTTCATTTTTTTTATTTTTTACACCTATGCCAAATGCACAGATCAAAATTACAAATTAAATTTAAAACACACAAAACTTTTGACCCAAAATTACCAGTTGTAGGAATTTATCCACTGTGTTTGCATATGCATAAAATTACATATATTCAATGATAGTCACTGCAGCACTGTATATAAAAAGCATAAGACAGCCAGGCAGAGTGGCTCATGCCTGTAATCCCAGCACTTTGGGAGGCTGAGGCAGGCAGATCACCTGAGGTTGGGAGTTCAAGACCAGCCTGACCAACATGGAGAAACCCCATCTCTACTAAAAATACAAAATTAGCCAGGCGTAGTGGCCTATGCCTGTAATCCCAGCTACTCGGGACACTGAGGCAGGAGAATCTCTTGAACCCAGGAGACGGAGGTTGTGGTGAGCCAAGATGGTGCCACTGCACTACAGCCTGGGCAACAACACTGAACCCCCTTCACAAAAAAAAAAAAAAAAAAAAAAACCATAAGACTGGAAACACCCTACGTGTCCATCAAAGAAGGCTAGTGGATTTAATGTAGGCTATGGTTTGAACATCCCCTCCAAAGCTCATGTTGAAACTTAATCCTCAATGTGGCAATATTGAGAAGTGGGGACTTTAAGAGGTGAGGCCTTTAAGATGTAATTAACTGCATTAATAGGTTAAAGTGTTAATAGATTAATGAGTTACCATGAGAGTAGGACTGATGGCTTTATAAAAAGAGGAAGCGAGTTGAGCATGGCATGTTAGCACATTTCAGCGCCCTCACCATGTGATGCACTGTGCACCTCAGGGCTCTGTATAGTCCCCACCAGCAAGAAAGCTCTCACCAGATTTGCCCCCTCAACCTTGCACTTCTCAGCCTCCAGAACATAAGAAATAAATTTTATTTCTTAGAAATTACCCAGTTTCAGGTATTCTGTTATAAGCAACAGAAAACACACCAAGACAATATATATCCATGTGATAAAATATAATGCAGTTATTTTAAAAGACTACAGGTAAAAATGCCAGAGTAGGTAGTATGGTTTGAATGTCTCCTCCGTTGAAATTTAATTGCCAATGTAATGGTATTGGGAGGTAGGGCCTTTAAGAGGTGATTAGGCCATGAAGGCTCATTAATGGATTACCCTCATTAACGGATTAATGCCATTATCATGGGAATGGGTTAGTTATCATGAGCGTGAACTCCTGATAAAAGAGTAAGTTTGGCCCCCACTTTCTCTCTGTATCATGTGCTCACTTGCCCTTTAGCCATGTATGATACAGCATTAAGGCCCTTGACAGATGCCAGAGCTATGCTCTTGGACTTCCCAGCCTCCAGAACTATAAGAAATAAATTTATTTTCTTTATAAATTGCCCAGTCTGTGGTATTCTGTTATAGCACCAGACAATGGACTAAGACAGTAGAGAACACCAAAAGTCTGTCACTCTATTAAAAACAATAACTGGCAAAAACTGTCAGAATCAACTGTTTCAGAACACTGAGAAATAATCAAAAGCTTACTACAAGCAAGGGAACACCTAATAAAAAATAAATAGCTAAGAGAGTGTCCTGGAATTTTAATTTACCCTGGTCCCATCGACTCCCCAGTTTAGCAGCAGCCCTGAAGGCAACAATTAAGATTCCCAGTATAGGTACCTAGTACTGGAGGGAGCAGAACATATCTTATTCTAAAAGAACTGTGGTTGATTGATTTGACCTGTCTAGTGGCTCCCTCAAGAACTGGCTCAAAGTTATGCCTGTCTTTCACCTAACTCAGAACTCTTCCAGGGCTAAGGTAGATATCAGGGGTAAGGGTGTGGGAGTGTGGAGGTCTGCAGGGGAGGAGAGGTGGGGTGCAGGGACAGGCATTTGTTGAAAACATTTATGTACTCATTGCTATTACCTGGGGCAAGGGACAAACAATGGACTAATGTAAATGCTTGGGAGGAAACGCTTAGGAATGAGATTCTTTAGGGAATATGGGCTTCATCTGAAGAGCTCCAATATATTTTTGTGAATCAAGAAGGACACATGCATGCCACAACTGGGTGCAGCTCAGAAAAGACCTAAGAGGGCCCTAAGCTCCTACCTCTGGCTAACGTACAGGATCTTTGCAAGCAGGAAGCAAAAACTAAGGCACAGTTGTAAATTACCTGGCTGCATCTTGAAGGCCTGCCTCACAACACACAGCCCATTTGCAAAGACTGGGAGGTTTCTGTTGTTGTTGTCCTTCCAAACACGTAAATAAACCTCTAGTGATTCATTAGCTGGCCACTAAGCTAGTGGAAGAGAGGCCTCCTCAGTGGCCACACATGACAAAGGATACAGACTTCATAAAATTAGTTCAGAAAAGCCCTAAATGAACAAAGCATAGCCATAACAAGCAGCAACGATCCACAGGGAGGGGGAGAATCTCATTTACTGATTTAACACATTATAATAGTCAAAAAATCCAGTTTGAAACAAAAAAATTACAAGACATAAACAAAAAACTATGGCCTGTACACAGACAAAAGAAATTAATAGAAATTGTCCCTGAGGAAGCCTAGACACTAGACTTACTAGACAAAGACTTTAAATCAATGGTCCTAAATATGCTTGAAGAGCTAAAAACAAAACCAAAAGCCATGCCTAAAGAACTAATGGAAACCATGAGAACAATGTCTCAACAAATATGGAATATCAACAAAGCAAAAAAACTATAAAAAAGCAATCAAATAAAAATTCTGGATTTGAAAAGTACAATAACATAAATTAAAAATTCACTAAAGAGCCTTAACAGCAGATTTGAACAAGTAGAAAATTAGGTCATGAGACTTGAGAATAGGTAACTTCAGGTTTTCTGGCTTGATGAACAGAAAGAAAAAAAAAAGAATTTTTAAAAAACAAAGAGTCTAAGAAGTCTGTGGAATACCATCTAGCATAACATAAGCATAATGGGAATCCCGGAATGAGAGAAGAGAAAGGAGAGGGAAAATTATTTTTTAAAATAATGACTGCAAGTGTCCCAAACTTGATGAAAAACATGAATCTACACATTCAAGAAGCTAAACAAACTTTCAAGTAAGATAAACTCAAAGGGATCCACACAGGAACACATTGTAATCAAATTGTTACATGACAAAGACAAAGAGAGAATCCTGAAAACAGCAAGAGAGAAACAACTAATCATGTAGAAGGGATCCTCAATAAAAGTCACATCTGACTTCACATCAGAAACCTAAGGCCAAAGGCAATGGAATTATACATTCAAATTACTGAAAGAAAAACAGTCAACCAAAAATTCTATACGTGCCAAAACTATCCTTCAAATTCAAAGGAGAAAAGAAGACATTACAAGGTTAAAAACCAAGAAAGTTTGTAGATCATAAACCTGCTCTATAAGAAATGCTGAGGGGAATCTTTTCAAGCTGAAATAAAAGTACATTAGACAGTAACCTGATCCATATAAATAAAGAACATCAATAAAGAAAAAATATAAGCAAGTTTAAAAAATCAGTATTAATATTATTTTTGGTTTGTAACTCTTCTTTTTTAAATATAACAGATGACTGCATAAAAATTATTACAAACACACACCGATGCAAACATAATGAATAAAGATATAATTTGTGAGAATAACAAGATAAAGTGGTGGACAGAACTATATAGGAGCAAAGTTTTTATTTACCATTGAAGGTAAGTTGGTATTAAGTTAAACTAGATTGTTATAAATTAAGATGTGAATTGTAAACCACAGGGCACCCTAAGAAAATACTATTTAAATGTATACTAAAAGAAATTAAAAGGGAATTAAAATAATATACTAGAAAAGATTTACTTAACATAAACAAGACATACTGGAGGAACACAGTAACCAAAAAAGATGTAAGACAGACAGAAAACAAATAGAAAAATAGTAGAACTCTTCCTTATCAGCAATTACATAAATGTAAATAGGTTAACTAAAAGGCAAAAATTAGAATGGACACAAAACATGATACACCGTCTACAAGAGATTCTTTTTAGATCCAATAACACAAATAAGTTGAAAGTAGAAGGATAGAAAAGGATAACCGATGCAAACAGCAACCAACTGCAGTGGCTATATTAATAACAGATAAAATAGACTTTAAGACAAAAATTGTTAAAAGGGACAAAGAAACACCTTATATAATGATAAAAGGATCAAACCATCAAGATGATATAACAATTATAAGCATAGATGAACCTAACAATAGAGCCCCAAATATATGAAAGAAAAAACTAACAAAATTGAGGAAGAAATAGCTCTACGATAATTGTTGGAGACACCGATACTCCATTTTCAATGACAAGAGAACAACTAGACCGAAGATCAACAAAGAAACAGAAGACTTAAAAAATACTATAAAGCATCTATACCTAATAGACATATATAGGATAGTTTACCCAACAATAGCAGAAAGCGTGTTCTTCTCAAGTACATGTGGAACATTCTTTAGGATATATATTAGGCCACGAAACAAGTCTTAATAAATTTTAAAAGAATGAAGTCATATGAAGGAAGTATCTTCTGTATCCATACTGGAATTAAATTAGAAATCAGTAACAGAAGGAAATTTGGAATTCACAAAAATGTGAAATTATACACTAAACTATTAACCAATGGGTTAAGAGAAAATGACAAGAGAAATCAGAAAATACTTTGAGAAGAATGAGAAGGAAAATACAATATTTCAAAATGTATGACATATAACAAAAGCAGTGAAGAGAACAAACTGTATAGCTACAAATGCCTATATAGAAATAGGAAGACCTGAAATCAATAACCTAAACTTCCATCTCAAGGAATCAGAAAAAGAACAGCAAATTAAACCCAAAGCAAGCAGAAGAAAGGAAATATTAAAGATTAGAGCATGGATAAGAAAAATAGAGACTAAAACAGCAATACAGAGAATTAAGAAAACCAAAAGTTCATTCTTTGAAAAGATCAATAAAATTGACAAATATTTAGATTGACTGACCAAAATTAAAAGAGAGAAGATTTAAATCACTAGAAATAAAAAATGAAAGTGGGGACATGGGCCAGCGCAGTGGCTCATGTCTGTAATCCCAGCACTTTGGGAGGCTGAGGTGGGTGGATCACTTTAAGTTCAGGAGTTTTGCGACCAGCCTGACAACATGGTGAAATGCCATTTCTAACAAAAAAGACAAAAATTAGCCAGGCATGGTGGCACACACCTGTAATCCCAGCTATTTGGGAGGCTGAGGTGGAGGGGATCACTTGAACCTGGGTGGCTGAAGCTGGAGAGAGACAGAGAGAGAGAGAGAGAGAGAGAGAGAGAGATGCTAGGGACATTACTACTGAACTTAAAAAAAAATACTATGAATAACTGTATGCCAACAAATTAGGTAACCTAGATGAAATGAACAAATTCTTAGAACTACGCATACTGCAAAAACTGACTCAACACAAAAATTACAAATTTTTTAAAAACTGACTCAAGAAGAAACAGCAAAATGAATAGACCTATAACAAACAGATTAATTCAGTAACCAAAAAAAAACTTCCACAAAGAAAAACTTGAAGACCAGATGGCTTCACTGGTGAGCTTTACCAAACATTTTTTTTTTAAATAACAAAAACCCTTTATAAATTCTTCCAAAAATAAAGAGGAACCATTTCCTAACTCATTCTGTGAGGCCAGTATCACCCAGATACCAAAGTCAGACCAAGACATTACAGACCAATATCCTTTATGAGTACAGATGCAAATAATCCTCAATGAAATATGCACAAATTTAATATAGCAGCATATTAAAAGGATTATACATCATGATCAAGGGATTTATCCCAGGAATGCAAGGGTTCAACATACAAAAATCAATCAATGTAATACACCATGTTAATAGAATAAAGGGGGAAACTTTCCCACAATATCATCTGAATTGACGCAGAAAATTTTTTTTGACAAGTTCCAACATTCACGATAAAAATATTCAACATCCCTGGAATAGAAACTCCCTCAACTAGATAAGGGGCATCTATGAAAAACCCACAGCTAATATCATATTTACTTGTGAAAGACCAAATGGCTTCCCCACTAATAACAGGAACAAGACTAGACTGCATTTGCCAAATAAGGTATCCGGATTGGAATGGAAGAAGTAAAATTATCTCTATTCAAAAATAACATCATCTTATATATAGAAAACCCTGAAGAATCCACACAAAAGCTGTTAGTGCCAATGAATAAGCTCTGCAGAACTGCAGAATACAAGATCAACATACTAAAATCAACTATATTTCAATATACCAGCAATGACAATCCAAAAATGAAATTCAGAAGAGAATTCCATTTACATTAGCATCAAAAAGAGTAAAATACTTCGAAATAAACCTAGTCAAAGAAATACAAGACTTATACACTGAAATTACATTATTGAAAGAAACTAAAGACTTAAATAGAAAAACATCCTGTGTTCACAGACTTAATAATATGAAGACATAATATTAGATAACAATATTCCCAAAATTGATCTACAGATTCAAAGCAATTTCTATCAAAGCCCCGAGTGCCTTTTTTATAGAAATGGACATGTTTATCCTAAAATTCGTATGAAACTACAAGGGAGCCCAAAGAGCAAAAACAATCTGGAAAAAGAACAAAGTTGGGGGACTCATACTTCCTATTTCAAAACTTACTACAAAGCAGTAATAATCAAAACAGTGTGGCATTGGCATAAGGAGAGACATTATAGATCAATTGAGAGTCAGAATACAGGATACAATTGAGAGTCCAGAAATAAAGCCATATATTAATGGTCAACTTTTCTTTTCAAGAGTGTGCCAATACCATTCAATGGGGGAAAAGTCTTTTTCAACAAATAATCTTTTCAACAAATAGTGCAGGAACAACTGGATATACACTAGCAAAAGGATAAATCAGGACCCCATATGTCACACTATATATAAAGATTAATTTGGAATAGAACAAAGATCTAAATGTAAGAACTAAAATAGTAAAACTCTTAGAATAAAACATAGAGGTAAACTAGTCATGACTTTGGATTAGGTAATGGTTTCTTCAGTATGATACTAAAAACACAAACAACAAATTTTTTTTTTGAGACAGAGTCTCACTGTCACCCAGGCTAGCAATCTCAGCTCATTGCAACCTCTGCCTCTTGGGTTCAACTGATTCTCCAGTCTCAGTCTCCAGAGTAGCTGTGATTATAGGCGCCTGGCTAATTTTTTTGTATTTTTGGTAGAGACAGGGTTTCACCATGTTGGCCAGGCTGGTCTCGAACTCCTGACCTCAGATGATCCACCCACCTGTCATACCCAAAGTGCTGGTATTACAGGCATGAGTCACCATGCCCAGCCACAACAAAATTTAAAAATAAAGGACTCTATCATGTAAAACTTTTGTGCAGCATAGAACACTATTAAGAAAGTAAAAGCCCATAAAATGGGGCAAAATATTTGGAAATCATGTATCTGATAAGAGTCTAGTATCAAGAATATATAGGCCCGGCGAGGTGGTGATTCTCCCACCTCAGCAGGATTATAGGCTCACACCTGTAATCCCAGCACTTTGGGAGTCTGAGGTGGGAGGATCACCTGAGGTTAGGAGTTCAAGACGAGCCTGGCCAACATGGTGAAACCCCATCTCTGCTAAAAATACAAAAATTATTGGACATTTCCCTAAGGAAAATATACAAATAATGGATAAACAATGGACATTTCTCTAAGGAAATATACAGGTGGCCAATAAGTACATAAAAATAACCTCATCCTCATTAGTCATTAGGGAAATGCAAATCAAAACCACAATAAGATACTACTTCCTACCCTTTAGGATGGCTATAATAATAACGAAATAGCAAAAAACAAAACAAAGATGGAAAATAACTAGGATGTAGAGAAACTGAAACGCTTGAACACCAGTGATGGCAATGGTAAAATGATACAGCGACTGTGGAAAACAGGTTGGTAGTCCCTCAAAATTTAAATACAGAATTCCATATGACCCAGCATTTCCATTCCTGGGTACATATCCAAGAATGAAAACATATGTTCACACAGAAACTTGCCCACAAATGCTCACAGCAGCACTATTCCCAATAGCCAAAAAGTAGAAACAATCCAAATGTCAATCAATTAAAAGAATGTGATCTATCCATACAATAAAATATTACTTAGCAAGAAAAAGGAGTGAAGTATTAATACAAGTTACAACATGATTGAACCTTGAAAACATTAGGCCAAGTGAAAGAAACCAGACACAAAAGGCCACATACATATAATTTCATTTTCATGAAACATCTAGAACAGGCAAATTCATAGGGACAGAGCAGATTAGTAGTTGCAAAGGCTAGGGTTAGGGGAATGGAAGGTGACTGCTTAACGGGTGCTGGGTTTCTTTTCGGAATGATGAAAATGTTCTGGAGTTAGATAGTGATGATGGTTGTACAACACTGAGAATGTACTAAGAGCCACTTAATTATACACAGCACATTTTATGTTGCATGAATTTTACCTCAATTTTTTTTAAAAGACAGCTCTATATTACACTGATATGGGAGAATCTCGAAGATTGTTTTTATTTATTTTTGTATTGTTATTTTTAGACAGGGTCTTGCACTGTCACCCAGGCCGCAGTGTGTGACACAATGACAGTTCACTGCAGCCTCAGCCTCCTGGCCTCAAGCGATCACCCCATCTCAGCCTCCCAAGTAGCTAACATGCCCAGCTAATTGTTTTTATTTTGGTAGAGATGGAGTCTCACTATGTTGCCCAAGCTGGTCTTGAATTCCTCATCTCTAAGATATAGTGAGGAAAAAAGCAAAGAACTGTGTATAGTATGCTGCTTCTTTTTTTTTTTTTTTTTTTTTTGAGACGGAGTCTAAGTTGTGCAATCCATGCTGGAATGTAATGGCAAGATCTTGACTCACTGCAACTTCCGCCTCCCGGGTTCAAGTGATTTTCTGCCTCAGTCTCCCAAGTAGCTAGGACTACAGGGGAGCATCACCACGTCTGGCTAATTTTTCTATTTTTAGTAGAGACAGAATTTCACCATACTGGCCAGGCTGGTCTTGAACTCCTGACCTCGTGATCCGCCTGCCTCAGCCTCCCATAGTGCTGGGATTACAGGCATGAGCCACCATGCCCGGCCCAGTATGCTGCTTCTTAAAGGGGGATGGGGAGATAGAGAAGGAATATATGTACAAGCATTTTTATCTAGCATATCTTTGCCAAAATACACAAGGAATTGTTACCAATGGATTGCCTCTGGGAAAGAGAACTTAAAGGCAAAGGCCAGGCGTGAAGAGATTTCCTTTCCAAATAAGCCATCTTGTACAGTTTAAATGTTACACTGTGAATGTATTACCTTCCCTTCCCCCAAAGAAGTTAACCTTTTAAAAAAAGCAAATGTGTAAATAAAAGGGCCATTATATAATGAAAATATGCTTATGGGAAAGTTGTTGACCCATGCTGGGGGAGGAGAAAAAACACTAGGAATGAGATTCTAGATGTGTTTATCTAACAGTGATAGATATTGGAATAATTTTCAAAAATATAATTAGGCATTTCCCAAATACAAGATTATGTAAACAGTGCAATGCATCATAATAGAAACTGGAAGGCTGTGTCTGTGACAACAGCCTGCCCAATGATAAGCCTGCCCAGCAAGCAATCCTCAGGACCCATGGCTCTCCAGGGACAGGAAACCCTGGGCGCCTTCCTCCTCCCAATTCAGATCTCTCCGGTCAGGAACCTTTAGGCACTGACAGGTAAGGGAGTTCTCTACATTGAAAAGAGCCTTCAAACACCATTTCTATGATTCAAGGAGACAGATTGTATAAAAAACTCATGATTATAGTCCAACACCCCATTTTCAACTCTTTTTTCTTGACTCTGAAGATCTTCCAACTGTCCCTAAAATGATTTAACTCACAGTCATATGGTTTGGATATGTGTCCTCTCCAAATCTCATGTTGAAATGAGACCACCAGTGTTGGAGGTGGGGGCTACCGGGAGATACTGGGTCATGGGGGCGGATCCCTCATGAATGGCTTGGTGCCGTCCGCATGGTAATAAGTGAGTTCTTGCTCTGGTAGTTCACATGAGATCTGGTTGTTTAAGGAGCCTGGCATCTCACCCCCTCCCTCACCATGTGATGCCTGCTCCCTCTTTGCCTTCTGCTGTGATTGGAAGCTTCCTGAGGTCTCCCCAGAAGCTGAGCAGATGCCAACATCATGCTTCGTGTACAGCCTGCAGAACCGTGAGCCAATAAAACCTCTTTTGTCAATTACTCAGCCTAAGGTATTTCTTTACAGTAATGCAAGAATGAACTAACAAGTATGGCTTAAAAGTCTCCAGGTACACTTACAGGCGTCAGGCAAAAAGATGTCCTATCATTGTCTATTACTACCTACAATCTACATCACAACCCAAACAAAGCCACTTGTTTCACCCACACTCCCTCAGAGTCGTGACTGTTTTCCACTTCCATCAGACTGCCACCAAATCCTCTCTCCTGAGTTTTAAATTCATGACAGAAGCTGCTACCGGTTCTATCTACAATGGCAGAATCTCCCAAAGAAGCCGAGAGTGAGAGCCAGTCCTTCCTGCCCCGTCTTCTTTATTTCTAGAGCTGAAAAAAAAATAACAAACCTGGAAGCCCCACTCAGCAGCAGCTTTTGCAGTCTGTGGCTTAATTTAAGGAAGCATTCTACGAAACCTCTGAAGAGAATCTAAATTTAGATTAAAGTCTTTCACCATCAATGGCAGCTTCTCAGCTAGGGAACCCACATGCAGAGCAGTATAGTGGGAAGGGAAAAAAAACAACTTTAAAATACAGATAAATGTGTCATCGTTGAGGGAAGCGAAGCTGGCACTATTTAGCTCAGAGAGATTTTTTTTTTCCTGGCATCACCAAGATCTTAATTCTTAATAAAGGGGTGGTATACAAAAACTTTTAGGGAAAGAAACAGTGAAATAAGGAAGACAGATTTTCTTCGCAAGATTTCTATTCAGAGAGCAAATAAGCTACTCTGTACATCAGGATGTCTGTAATGATAAAATCAGGCATCCAGATATTGAAATCAGCATTGTCTCAAGCAGAGTTCTCTAACATTGAGTCAGATGGGAGGGGAAAACCAACCACTTACCAGTTCTATTTCCCCAACACCCTGCTTTTCCCAAACGTGTCAATTTAGACCTTGAACTCTGCTGAGATGGTAGGAGTCAAGGCCAAAAAAAGCAGGGGGAGGTTATGAGTTGAGATTAATAACAATTAACAGGGAAAAATGTCATTTTCTATGCATTTTTTTAACTTGAAGAGTAAAGCTGATCCATTTAAAAGCTAATCTTACCCAATGCTCCATTCCCAAAATAAAATTAAAATATTATATATAATTCTTCCTAAATTAACACTTAGCAAACCTATCCTACTTCTCCTCCAAAGCAACACCTAGTTTGCAAGCCATATCTGTAGACAGATTTCAGCAGATAACTGTGTAAAAGATAAGAGAGTGATATTTTCTCTGTTCTTTAAGACTCTCATCCTCCTCTTCTCCCGGCCCCCAGTCAGCTGGGAAACACTCCCAGATCCTTCTCAAGCTTAGTTTGGAAGTAAAGCTCAGCTTTGATAAACACGCAACCCAGGAAATGCTTTGGATCGCAGACCACTTAGAATACTTAGCTTGTCCTTTCCCCAGAGGTCTCTTTTCAAACTCAGTTTGATAGGCAACTCGGCGGTTTTTAGTTTTCATTAAAACCGCCAAGCGCATTGCTGAGAGATAAAATCATAGCAGTCTGGAAACTGTACACATGGTGCAGGGACGCACCACACCCAAGACAAGCTCCTCAAACTTCAGGGGAAAACTATTGTTCCAACGAGCTCCCAACAGGACTCTGCAAGAACCAGGGAGGGGTGAGGGGGACGGAGTCTCCACTGTGCATCACCTTCACTGCGCCATCTTGATAGCTGCTTGACATTGTCAGCAACAAACCATGCTGGACACAGGGAAAAGAATAGAAGAACCTGTTTTTAGCATTTTTGAAACGTTAGGCCAGGCGCAGTAGCTCACGCCTGTAATCCCAGCACTTTGGGAGGCTGAGGCAGGTGATCACCTGAGGTCAGGAGTTAGAGACCAGCCTAGGCAACATGGTGAAACCCCATCTCTACTAAAAATACAAAATTAGCCAGGCGTGGTGGCGCATGCCCTGTCATCCCAGCTATTTGGGAGGCTGAGGCAGGTGGATCACCTGAGGTCAGGAGTTCAAGACCAGCCAGCCTGACCAACATTGTGAAACCCCGTCTTTACTAAAAATACAAAATCAGCCAGATGTGGTGGCAAGCACCTGTAATCCCAGCTACTCGGGAGGCTGAGGCAGGAGAATCACTTGAACCTGGGAGGCAGAAGTTGTAGTGAGCCGAGAGCATGCCACTGCACTCCAGCCAGGATGACAGAGTGAGATTCCGTCTCAAAAAAAAAAAAAAAGAAATGTTAGTGTCCTTGACTGCACTACTAAAAGGCTCACTCCACAGCAGTGACGTCAACCATACCAAAGGGCTTTTTAAAAAAAAAAAAATCATAATTTCACATCACCTCTCCATGTCTTTTGGACAACCACTGGTGTTGTACTTGGGAACTGTTTAAAATACCTTTAAGATCCAACAATTGCCTATAGTAGCAAATTCTCTCAACTTGGTTCATGAGTTCAAAGTCTAATGAAGCAGAATCCCAAAATGCTCTGTCTCAAAGTCACAGGCAGGTTCATGAAACTACATAGAACATGCAACAAAATTCTTTCATGGAGAGAAAATGTTGACAAGGCCTGAGGACAGAGAAACACATGACACGACTAGCCTAAACCAAGAATTTTCAAACTTGTGGAAGTCACGACAACTTTTATTTTTTTAGTGAAGCTGCAATTACAGAGTAACATTTCAAAATATATATGCAATACATAATAATAAGGCAAAGTTTGCTCTGATTTTTAGTAAATAGCCAGTAGGGGTATAAGCCAAGTTACTAATGGCAATAAAAATAAATAACTATTACAGCCAGGCATGGTAGCTTATGCCTGTAATTCCGGCACTTTGGGAGGCTAAGGATCACTAGAGACCAAGCGTTCAAGACCAGCCTGGGCAACATAGCAAGACCCTGTCTCTACAAAATATAAAAATTTAGCCGGGCATGGTGGTATACACCTGTAGTCCTAGCTACTCAGGAGGCCAAGGTGGGAGGATCTGCTTGACCCCAGGAGGTTGAGGCTGTAGTGAGCTATGATCACACCACTGTACTCTAGCCTGGGTGACAGAGATGGACCCTGCCTCAAAAATTTCAAAAGAAATACATAGATAAATAAATATGAGGTTGGTAAAAGGGGATGGGAATGTGGGGAGAACAAATACTCTTTTCCATTTTATGTGGTTACTCATCTGTATCATGATAAAGCTTGCATCATTTCCCCTCCATGCCACAGCCCTGGAACTGACCGCTTTCTAGGAATGTTGGCTAAACATGGGAACTCCTAACTGAATAATAGTAAGAGTTTAATCTGGAGATAAAAAGGAGAATAACTAGAATTAGGAACAATCTTTACCCCAGCTTACAAAGTAAGAAACCAAATATCTTCCCAAAGCAGTTCAACTTTAGTCCACTTACAAAATACTCTCAGTGAAGCCTTAAGCAAGCTAGCCCCTACCATGCACTGGGCAGCAGGTGGGTACCAGGTTGCTTCACCTGTTCCTTGCAACAACTTGATGGGGTAGGTCTTGTCTGAGGCTTAAAGATGAAGTACACGATTTGGCCAAGGCTACTGGTGTGTGGTTGAACTGGGTTGGCTGACTCCATTGCATTTCACCGTCTCAAAAATGGGACAAGAATTGACATACCTTTTGAGTTTATCGACAGGAGGAAATACAACTCAAGAAAAGTGCTTGGCATCAGTGCTGCCTGGAACATAGTAAAAAGCTCAAATAATTGACAAATAGCTTTATTATTATTGTCCAGAGTCACCCCACTACCAAGCACGAGAGCTGAACTAGAAAGCCAGGTTAGCAGCACTCTTTTTTTTTTTTTTTTTTTTTTTTTGAAAGAAAGGAAAAGAGAGGAAAGAAAGTGAGAGTGAAAGAAAGAAAAAAAAGAATGTATGAGAGAAAGAAAGAGGAAGAAAAAGAGGGAGAGAGAACAGGATTCTTGTTCTACTG
>CAUYLG010021566.1:0-14220 GCA_963573385.1 Cacajao melanocephalus | reverse complement strand
CAGTCTTCCGTGGCAGGCTGGGCGCTCCAGTCTTCAGTAGGGAACTGCTGGATAGGCACAGAGGACACCTGCATGCCTTCAGACCAGTCGGCAACCTCAGGCTGAGTAGCAGTGAACTCAGGAGCTGGAGCAGTCCATTCGCCCTGAAATTCCTCCTTGGTCACAGCCTTTTCAGCAGCAGCCTGCTCTTCTTTTTCAATCTCTTCAGGATCTCTGTAGAAGCAGAGATCAGGCATGACCTCCCACGGGTGTTCACGGGAAATGGTGCCACGCATGCGCAAGACTTCCCGAGCCAGCATCCACCACATCCAACCCGCTGAGTGTGCTCCCTTTTTGTTGCATGGGATGGCAACGTCTACATAGTGCAGAGGAGAATCTGTGTTGCACAGAGCAATGATAGGTAGGTTACCATAAGACGCCTCCATGAGAGGCTGGTGGTCAGCCCTGGGGTCAGTAACCACAAGCAGCCGTGGCTCCCAGAAGGCTGCCTGGATCTGGTTGGTGAAGGTTCCAGGAGTAAAGCTGCCAGCAATTGGAGTGGCTCCAGTGGCAGCAGCAAACTTCAGCACGGCCCTCTGGCCAGTATTCCTGGAAGATACAACACTGACATCAGCAGAGTTTTCAATGGCAACAATGGCACGAGCTGCCAGGAGGAGGTTCTCCCGGGTCCTCTTCAGATTTATGATGTAGATGCCATCACTTTTCCTTTTATAGATATACTGTTCCATCTGGAAGTCAAGGTTGGTGCCACCTAAATGGGTTCCTGCTGCCAGGAACTTAAGGACATCCTCCCCCTTCATATGCAGGGCATCAAGGGCTCTGGACATTGTGAAAGTTTCCCTTTAAGTTACGACGGGAATCCAGAACAACGCCGTATGGAGCCCTCGGCAGGTAGTGTGGAAAGGTTAATTTTGTATTTTTAATAGAGACAGGGTTTCACCATGTTGGTCAGGCTGGTCTCGAACTCCTGACCTCAGGTGATCCACCAGCCTCAGCCTCCCAAAGTGCTGGAATTACAAGCATGAGCTACCGCACCTGGCTGAAGATGTCTTTTCTAAACCTGCTAAGAACTTGTCTCTTGTCAGAAATTATGTCAGGAAGCCTCCATTTTAACAACAACAACAAAAAAAATGAAAAGCATTCTAAAGAAAAAAAAAACTTGAATTTTCATTGTCACTGCACTGAGCAGTTTTTTAAAATCCTAGCATCATGCTATTCTTTGGAAAGAGGGGAAGTATGTTGAAAAAGTGAGACAGACTTTAATTGGAATTCCAACTTTCCTTAAAACTATGTGTGTGGCCTTGATACATTCACCAATATTGCAGAAACTCCATCTCTGTGACAGAGCAAGACCCTATCTCACATGCGCGCGCACACACACACACACACACACACGCACACACAAAAGCATCATGATAGTTGCCTAGGGAATCGGGGAAGATTAAACGCGGCATCTGCAAAGTGCCTGGCAATTTGGTCGTTATGATTAGTAGTAGTAGTTGCAGTGTAGTTATCTCTGACAATTTTAAAAAATGTGACTCATACTTCCTTCACAAGGAAAATGTAGATTCAAGATTAAATTATTATAAAAAATGGTTTAGACCATTTAAAGACAATGTCTGATCCTTTATCTGAGAATTACAAAACACATTGACAGAGAAAGATTTTGGCTTACTCCAAGCAGCCCGCTGGCTGGTAAAGACAAAGGTCTGTTAGATCAGAGGAGTGCACTGCACTTCGCTCCAGACGAGCAAACCCCTCCTTCAAGGGAGCACTGAAGAGTAGATGTCCCCAGACCCAGCGTCACCGGGGACTGCAGTAATGGAGGGTAAGCTAGGTAGGATAAGGCAAGCCCAGAATGTGCTGCAGAGTCAGGCTGGAGGGTGGAGAAGAAATTGTTTCCCTGGCACACCTGGGTCCTGAATGCCACAGGGTCTCAGAACAATAATGAGTGTTTGCTGAACAAAGGTCTAGAGAGCCAAGAGACCGGGAGATAAGCTGTGAAGTCATCCTAACAATAGCTTCCGTTATGAAGCTCCTACCCTGTATCACTCAGGTTAGATTCATTATCTCATTTAACTCTCACAAGAACATTGTGAGGTAAGCCAGTTATCCCCAACCATATGAGCAAACAGATGTTTAAAGAAGTTCAGCCACTGAGATCATTTGAGTGTCTTCTGAGTAAAGATGAATCTTTCTTGCCCTGAGAGTTTTCTATTCCTTTCAGCTTCACAAGGAACCTGCCACCTACAGTCAGGTCGCTGGCTACTCACAACATCTTTCATTCTCCAAACATTTCTGATTCCAAATTCCCAAACATAATCTGCCTGCATCCTGTCTTGTTCATTCATGACAAAGACATCTGATTATCAAATTAAACAATTTGATAAACATGGTTATACTAAGGTAAGCAAAGGTGCCATTTTTTATCTTTGTATCTCCTGCTGTTGATAAAATCTTAAGTCAGAGGTTCTCAGACAGTGTTGTGTAGCAATGCTGGCGTTCCCAAGAATTTTCTTTCAGTGTTCCCTAAGCTAACACTATTTTTACAACAATGCAAAAATATTGTTTACCTTTTTTACTGTTTATTGTTTTCCTTGAAATAACTGGCTCATTTGGTTCATCTTTAAGAAGATTATCTAACAGATACTCAAGTCTGAAACTATAGTTTGTCCTTCCACCATTCTTTCAAGTAAAAATATTATTTCGCAAAAAAACAAAAAAAATGGTAGTTCAGCTTGCAGCCCATCAGCTTGTGACCTTTTCCTGGAGATGACCCTCGTCCTTTGGTCTGTAGCAGAAATGTAATATTCCTACTTGTCATTTCATCACATAGAGTAGGTTTTGAATATACTAAAGGTTGATATTTAATAATAAAATGAACAGTTGTATTGCTTCATCATGGACCTATGAGAAAAGATTTTGGTCTTTGCTTTCACTGAGTGTGCAGTGGTGAAGATGCTGTGAGTGTTAGTAGTTTGCCATCACCACCATGCTGTGTACAAAGGCTGCAGTAGTTTTATTGCTCGTTGCCTTTGCAACACCAGTGCATGTGTCCACATAGAGAAAAGGCAAATTTGTTGCCAGTGATAAAATTTGACCTTTCAAAAGAAAAACTCAAATTAAGAGAAACTATGTAGACTCTGGGAACTTCCCAATACTTAAAAATATTTTCTGATCAAATGAGTAGTGATATAATCAAATGTGATTTTTTTTGGTGTGGTACTATAAGACAATTGGAAGATCTTCATAATTTTGTGAACCAATATTTTCCAGATTAACAGGAAATGGCATTATAAAATCATGCCTGGGTAAAAACTTTTTGAATTGAAAGACCCCTGGATTTTACAGTAATAGTCTACAAAAAGCTCTATATTTTCAGATTCTGTATGGCAATTAACAATGTAAAAACTACCGCATATCTCACTTACCAAATTTTGGTGTGATATCGAAGAAGTCTACTCATAATTATGTATATATAAAGCCTACTGAAATGCTCCTTCATTTTCCAACTACATTTCTATGTGAGGCTGGATATTCTTCATACACTTCAACCAAAACAGCATATATGAAATCCATCACTCTTCTATCAAGCCAGACACTGAAGAGATTTGAAAAATGTAAAGCGATGCCATTTTTCTTACCAACATTTAGTTTTAGCAGATTTGGGGAGGGGGAGTTGTTCTCTGGATTTTTAGAGACAGGGTCTCATTCTGTTGCTCAGCCTGGACTCAATCCTCCCGCCTTAGCCTCCTGAGTAGTTGGGACTACAGGTACATGCCACCATGCTCAGCTAGTTATTTTTTAATGAAAATATGTTATTCCTATTAACATATTTCTTATTGAAATTTTAAATGAATTCATAAATGTGTAATTTTTCTCAATTTTAATACCTGGCACAGTAGGTATCAATAGATATAAGCAATATGAACAAAGACTCTTTGGCATCTTCAAGAAATGTGAAGAGTATAAAAAGAACAAAGTTTGAGAGCTGCTGCCTTCGGTCAAAACAAAACAAAACAAAACAAAAACAAGTATTCGAAAAGCAGAGTTTGCTAAGAATTGTCTTTTTCTACCTCCTGTGAATTATTTCAGGATCTCTACAATAGTAGGCAGAATCATAACCCTTAAAGACATCCACATCCTAATTCCCAGAACATAAGTGTCACCTTATGTGGTGAAAGGGAATCAGGTTGCCGATGGAATGAAGGTTGCTAATCGGCCGCAGCCTGCATTATCCGGGTGGACCAGACATAATCGCAAAGGACCTGAAATGTGTAAGAGTGAGAGAGAGGAGCATCAGAGTGATGCCTTGTGAGAAAAACTCTCCCAGCTGATGCTGGCTTTGCAAATGGAAGGGCCACAAGCCAAGGAATACAGCAGCCTCCAAAAGCTGGAAAATGCAAGAAAAGAGGTAAGAGATCCCCCTCAGCCTCCAGGAAGGAAAACAACCCTGCCAGTATCTGGATTTTAACCCAGTTGTGCCCACCTTGGACTTCTGACCTCCAGACTGCAAGACAACAAATTTATGATTCTCTAAGCCACTGGCAATGCTGAACTTTACCTGAGCCCTGTGTTCCTGGAAAACAGCGAATGCTAAGAAATCTCCTTTATTCTGTGCTCTGGGCAGTGACTTCCTGCAGAGGGTCACTCATTCCCATGTGACTTAGATGACACTTAAGCATAACCCCTTGTTTAGGACAAGGCCAGGCACAGACCCTCCAAAGTCTTGTTCTTTGCCCCATAAATGATAAGTTGAACTGCTTTGTCCATTGTCAATTGGAACAAAAGGCACGTTAAGTTAACTTTGGCTAAATTTCTCTCCTTCCCTTAGTCCTGGCCCTCAACCAGAGCCAGCATACAGCCCCTCCTTCGTGCCCTATCCTAGGAATAGGGTGACCTCAGCGAAAAACGTTCTCGGACCTATTGTCCTATCTGCCATCTTCCTCATTCATCCTACTTCTCAAGCCTGGTTCTCCTTAGTCTTGTTTACTCCCCCTTATAAAAGAAAAGCCTTTTTCTGGCTGACCTCTGAGACATGTGCAGACATCATAGTTACAGAATTCTCCCTAATGCAATAGCCCTTTATCCCTCTTGCAATCATTCTTTCTTATATAGCACCTCCCTATCTAGGTCCAGATATGCTTTTTACCTGGCACCACTGAGTTTGTGTAATTTACTATAGCAGCAGCAGGAAGCTGATACATCACCTAAAAGCAGCAGACTTCCCAAGCCTTCTTGGGAGAATAACCAAAGCAGGAGCAGGAGATGACAGCATTAATTCCCATTCATGTAGCTCCTATCAAATGACTGGCATGCATTCCATTTGCACTCATACCAAAGATGGTGAAGATCTGAGATTGAAGGAGGTTTACCAAGATGAAGATCTTTGATCAGTCAACGATCCCTCGATCCAACCCTCCAGGTGGCATAGCTGGGAGTTTCAAAAAACTACCCTTCAATTCCATAGTGGCCCAGAGCCCCCACACTGTCACTACGCAGAGGAACTCCTCGATGGTCCAGGTAATAGGAATGCACCTTGGCCTCTCAGGATATTCATTTACAAATCTGCATGTGAGAACTCATTTCATTTTATAAATAAAAGGTAAAACTTGGAGAATGAATACAAATCACACCATTCTCTGGGATGCAAAATGGAAAAGGAATCTTCTGTGTTAAACACTGTGAACCCCTTAAGGAGTATCTTATGACATGTAGCCTTTGCAAGGACGTTCTTTTAATAGGAATGACCTTGTTTCCTTGTTGGTGCTATTTTGAGTATTAAGAGGTGCATTGCAAGCAAGGCTGATAGCTGACATGTCGAAGTTGCAAAATGAAACCCTTCACTTAAGAAAGACATCTTTATCTCCTAAAAGTCATGCTGATGAACCAGATGTTTGAGTGATGTTGCCGCTATTTTAGTATCTTCAGTTGTCATTTTTTACTTGAAGGTTTTAAAAACGAAGAAGCAAGAGGGCTCGCTAAGCTTCCTTTGCAGCAGGCAGAGCCTCGTCAGTGAGTCGGTCCCACACTCGCAACCATGAACCTGCTCACACACGTCTCTCATGCCACATCACTCCAACACAGACTGCTTCTCACCCTCCCTATCTCAACCCACAGGTTGCACGTTTTACCTATCCAGAGCACTCGCTACTGTGTGAGGAATGATTGCTGTACCTAAGGCAACTCACACACATCCTTAGGTATCTCCAACTTTTCCACACAGTAGGTAGAATTTGAGATTTCTGGCTTATCATTCTATAAAATGCAGAGCAGACAATTTAGAATAGCTCTTAAAATAGAAAGGTTTTCAACAGGAAGACCTACCCACAGCTGCACTCCTCGCCTCATTTTATTACTATTCCATTTGTCTCCTGAAGTCCAGCAACCTGGTTTGCATTTCCCCTGCAGCTTGAAATCTTCAGGATGCCTTTCTCAGCTGAGTGGCCTATGGCAGGGCCTATGGCCCTTCTCCAAGGAGTACATGGGACAGCACACGTGCTGTTTTCAACAAGCCGCCTGACAAAACTATGACTTGCCCCCATGTGAGGGGCAGAGATTGTAGAGGGGAATTAGAAGAGGCAAAAGAGAAAAAAGAAAAGCAGAATGATCTCTGTACGTGCGTGGACAATCTCCCACTCTCTGGCCCATCTTTGATTCTGGATATGCAAAAGGTTCCTAACCTGCAATCCCTGGGTGAGTTTTGAAAGAAAGATGGTTTCCTGTCATTAGATGCAATATTGCAGGGTGGGGGAAGTGTTTTTATCAGATTCACAATAAAAGGTTAAAACCCATCTTAGTAAAGTTTACAATTCAGTTAAGCAATATCTTCTTTAAACTCTCCAGCACAGCTGAAACTATTAAAAATAATCCCTCCCATATCTGTTTTTTAAATCTGGTTGTAAGCAAAGGGAAGTTTCTATTTCTACTTTCTGTTTCCAAGGGGAAAAAAAAACTAAAGGGAAAAACAAAGAAGAAGACGGGAAGAAAACAAAAATTGAAGTGTAGTGAAGATGAAATAAGGAGTTGCTAGAGCAGTAGAATTTGAGAGCTAGAAAGATCACTTTTTCCAACATGCTCTTTTAATATTCGTGATTTATCAAAGATTATGAGGCCAAAGTGTTGCCTGGTTTCTTGCATCTCACACCCAGCAGCAAGGCAATGTCCAGAGCAAGTGGGAGAGGCAGTGATGAGTCAGCAGGCAAAGGCCTTGCCTGTGGGGCCCCCACAGACTTGTAACAGAAGATAATTCCCTCCAAGTTTACCTTTAAAGACATTATTGGCCGAGCATGGTAGCTCACACCTGTAATTCCAGCACTCTGGGAGGCCAAGGTGGGAGGACCACTTGAGCCCAGGAACTCAAGACTAGCCTGGGCAACTTAGCAAGACCCCAGCTCTATAAAAATAAATAAATAAAAAGTAAAAATGCTGTGAGCACACAAAAGCATGCAGCAGCCACAGGGTGAACGTCAAACAAAGTCAAGTACATAAAACCACAACAATTTTCTTAACATAAAAAAAAAGATTATTAAATTTTTATTTAGTGCTGTTTATTTGGTTTCACCCTTTTTCTTTCCACCTACCACTATGCCCCGGGAATTAAGAGAATTGAGTTGAAAAAGCAAATTTGCATTTTGACTAATATTAATTGAGGTGTTTCCTGCACTTGTGCACTGATATGGTTTGGCAGTGCCCTCACCCAAAATCCCATCTTGAATCGTAATCCCCATAAGTCCCATAATCCCCACCTGTCAAGGGAGAGACCAGATGGAGGTAACTGAATCATCACCCATGATTCAATTCTCTCATGCTGCTCTCATGGTAGTGAGTGAGTTCTCGTGAGACCTGATAGTTTTACAAGTGTTTGGTAGTTCACTCTGCCTTCGTTCTCCTTCCTGCCACCTTGCGAAGAAGGTGCCTTGCTTGCCCTTTGCCTTCCACCATGATTGTAAGTTTCCTGAGGCCTCCCCAGCCATGCTGAACTGCGAGTCAGTTAAACCTCTTTTCTTTATAAATTACCCAGTCTCAGGGATGTGCTTATAACACTGTGAGAACAGACTAATACGTGCACCCTCTGTGTACATATTATTGTTTAAAAGGGTGTTCCTAGAGGGCATTAGGTGACCTTGTCGGACAAGCTGGGTGTCAGGACCATGGTTCTATGATTGTCAGGCCTTTTCCATGAGCCACACATGCACTCACAGTCTCCAACATTCCTCTTCAGTGTCTTTTCTTGTTCAGGTCACAAGGAATATTACTAGGGCAAGCATCCAAGGCTCCTGGGCTGCGGACGCCCACCACCCTGCCTTTGGCCCTGCTCCTGTCTCTCTAAAACACCCTTTCTTCCTTGTCTATCCCACTCTTAGGGAACGCCTGCTCAGAGTTCTTTCTCCCTGACACCACCACTGGCAGAAATGATCCCCCTCTTCCTCACATCCCTACCAGACACAGGAGACACTAAAAGTGAGGACCATGTTCTGTTGTCTCTGTAGACCCAGCCACTAGCAGAGGTTCTGGCAAAAAGAAGAAAGTCTCCACGTAATGGTTGAACTAAAGCTTTCCTGGGCTCCGAATGTATTCATCTGTCAAGTGTCTGTTGATCGCTACTGTGTACCAGGTCTGTGCTATGAGGAAGGGATATAAAGATAAATAAGTCCCAGTTTTTGTTTACGAAGAGCTCTTAGTCGAATGAAAATGAATGCAAATCTGTCAACCTCTAAGGGAGAAAACATATCCAAGTTTATTCCCTTCTGATGATAGGACAGAGGCATCTTATTCATTGGGCCAGAGTTCCACCACCATTTGTAGAGAAACTCACCTGACTGGGCATCATACCCATGGCTAATGAAGTCTTAATAACCTGATATGTTTAAAGCTGAATTCAAGTTAACAGAGGCCTGAAGATATTAGGGTTGATTAGGGGAAGTACAAAAGAGAGAGAAAGAAAATTAAATCTGAAAAAGAGAGAAATAAAAATGATAATCAAATTTTACAGTAGGTGATTTTGTTCTATTTCTCTGTCTCAAAGTGAAGGCAAAAGTAGAATTTTCTTTTATTCTTTAGAAAATCCACAACTGGCCCAGGAGGCTAGGCATGTACTCAGTTCCCACCTCAAGGCTTCATTTATAGCATTCTCCTATTTTAAAAATGGATTTCTGTAAAATGTTTCATAACGTGGATTGGTTTCTTTGGGGTCTGCCTCTGCACTATAGCTGCATAAAAAAAGACATTAATAACTTCTCCGTTAATGGGTTTTTCAGAGTCTCCAAAGACTCACCTTGTACATTATAACTTCCTCCCACTTAGCCCCCTGGCTATATCTTGATTGCCCTTGTAAGACATCTTCAGGACATATTGCTTAAGTTAAAGATTGTCCTTATGAGAAATAATTTCTCATACTCTGCACAACGTACACTCAGGAAACAGCAGTGCTTAAGTGCCGTCATTTCATGTGTCATTTTACCTTCATCCTGTGAAACACTCAGCTCTGAGAGAGGCTGACCCTGCCTAGTAAATGAAGAATTTCAAAGACAGAGGCAGCTGAAGCTCTATCCAAGACATAAGAGGTGACTTTGAACTGGTTATTTCATATTTTTGTCCTTTGCCAAGACACTCTGGTCAACTTACCCAATCTTCTCTTTTGCAGGGTGGGATGGAGTTCCCAGAAAATCATTGTTACATGTTGAAACCTGTAGAAGAGCGAAGAAAAGATTCCATAAAATCATAATTTGCTAAGTGTATGTGTATGTGTCTATATATGAAATATATGAGTATCTTTTCTATCATCCAGATATGCTGATATTAAAGGCAGAGTCTTGCAATGGGTCTCAAATTTTGCTGTGTGAGCTCTATGACACCATAGAATGAAAATCACTGAAGGGTAGGAACTATGGCAGCCTCGTGTTTGTCACTGCTTCTAGTCTTGCAATTTTAGCCTTTTCTGGTCCTGAAAGAAATCAAGCTTGCATCTCCCTAACTATCTGCCACTGGAACTAGAAACTGGTACCAGCTGCTTTAGCTTGGCAAGTAAAACCTGAATTCAGCAGTGACAAGCAAAGGTCACAAGACTCTTCTTGCTTAAGTAGGAGTTGTTGCCTTTTATGAATTACAGACAGTGCTGAGAATGTTTTTTAAATGTACACAGGTTCAAACACATGCAAGTTTGCATGCTATTTTTGGAGGGTCACAGGCCCTAACAGCTAACTTCAGCATCTCAACCTTGAAAACATTTTTAAAAGCAGCCTGCCCCATCAGCTCATATTCCCCAGGTTGGCAGCCCCTTGCTTTATTTTGGTCCCTGCCGTCTTCATGCTACTCAGAGGGCACTTGTTAAGTAAGCTGCCTCCAAAATTCTCAGGTAACTGCAGTGGTAGTTGTGTGCCTCAACATGCTGCCGTTAAAGAAATGACAGTCTGGTTAACAAAGCCGCACTGGTTTTTGACAGATGACAAAGCATTCGTGGCACTGAGATCAGTTTCAAAACAAATGGCTGTCTCAGGCTACTCACCACTCTGTCATGAGACTGTCAGGGGCTGCCTGTGTGTGGTTCACATCCGAGGAAGCTTGGCTAACTGGCGCTCACAAGAGATGACATCTCTCAACAGCTTCAGTCTCTGCAGGCCTCCCAGTACGACACCAAACATTCAAACACAAAGCATGACAGGAGAGACATCCCGGTGCGCCAGCTGCAAATTAGCGGCAGACAAGGAAAAGTTGGTTCAAAATTTGGCTTCACGGTTTTCATTCAGTGCCGCATGATGAGTGAAAAGAGATTTTTGTCTCCAGTGGACCTCATTTGCTGCTCACTTGCCCTTTCAAACCACCCTTTTACTCAGTGTCCCTTTATAGAAAATGGGGATAATTGAAAAAGGTATTTTTTAAGGTTACCATGAATGGTAAATGTAGTGATAATTAGTGCAGGTAAAACACTTTGCACAGCGCCTGTCAAGTATTAAAGTATTCAAGAAACTCAGGAATGAACAGTAAACGCAAGTTAGTTCTAACATATAAAATGAAATTATCTAAGTACTATCTGAAAACTACACAGTTAGGCCAGTCTGCTTGGGCTTCCGTAACAAAATACCATAGATGGAGGGGCTTAAACAAGAGAACTTGATGTCTTGAAGTCCTGGAGGCTGGAAGTCAAAGCTCAAAGTGAGAATGGAGATCAAAGTGCAGGTGGAATCTGTTCTTGGTGAGCATCCCCTTCCTGGCGTGCAAATGGCTGCCTTCTCCCTGTGTCTTCATGCAGCAGATGTGTGTGAGTGAGAAAGAGACAGACCTGGCACTTTCTGGGGTCTCTTCTCGTAAGCACACTAATCCTATCAGATCAGGGCCACATCCTTATGACCTCGTGTGACCTTCATTCCCTTCTAAAGTTCCTATCTTTAAATACAGTCGCATTAGTGATTAGGAATTACGTCAACTTAGGAACATGCGGGCAATACTATTCAATTCACTGCAAATGGCAATAGATTTTAGATATCCCGAGAAATTTGGAAAATGAGACCAAACTGAAATAATATCTCTAATTTACAAATTTTATAAATCTTCAACTGTGAAAATTAAATTCTGAATTGAGAAAGTCCATATAAAATATATTCCTCCCTCTCTGGGTTGAGGGAGAGCCATGCCAACTCCAGAAATTCTCCACCATTTGACCCATTTTATGAGTCTATTTGTACAATTTGAGGGTTGGGCTATGGACACAGAAGTATGACCCAAGAGACACTCCAGTAATTGTGCCAGGGAGCGAGGGCAGGGAAGGGAGCGAAGGCAGCCTGCCACTGCCACTTGCTCGGTGCAGCCATCGACAGTGAAGGATTCTGGGAGCCAAAAAGAGTATTTTAAAGTTCATAGCACACAAAGAGTATGGAAGAAGATAGGGACATTTTCTGAGTTGGGAAAGACATACCTAGTTTTCTGCTAAATCTACACAGTTTTTCTTTTTCTTCTAACTCTGGAGGAACTAAAATGTGAGTGAAAAAGCTCCCCTGAATTTTCGTGGCTGGCTGTCTGTGCTTATGCTGGTCCTTTGGCTTGAATACTGCTCCTTCCTTCCCTCATAAGCAAAATAATTAAGTTTAGGGCAATAACACATCCTCCTCATAATTTCTTATAAGTCCCTTAGTCCATCAGCATTCTCTCTCTCTCACACCATATCCCAAGACATTTTCTCCTTGCTACTCTGTGACCTCTTAGCAAGTTCTTTACCTCTCCACTACTAGGTTTTCTTGTCTGCAAAATGGATATGATATTGACCTATATCTTACAGATTTGTAGTAATTAATGAAACAACAAATGTGAAACATTTAATACTCTGCATGACACATTATAGCCACTTAATACATCTTAACTGATTGCTATTATTATAATAAATTGTTTGTAACATGTCTTTCAGATATCTTGAACAACTTTCCAGGTCTTATTGCTTCTATTAACTACATAATATTTATGGGATTGTGTAAAAATAGATAAAGACACTTAAAGGTATACATGGTATGTTCATTTTTAAAAGTTGGATTGAATTTATGATTCTTGGACAAATTTATTATTTTCTTTTTAAATTATTCTTTTAAAATCAACCATGTTGAAGCATAATTTACATTCAATAATATGTACTCATTTTAGGTGTAAAGCTTAATGCGTTTTCACAAATTCATACACCATTGTGACTATCACCACATACGAGACACAGAACACTTCCATCCCCATGAAAGGTCCCTTGTGTCCTGTGTCCTGGTCTTCTCAAGGCCATTCCACCCCCACTGGAGAAATTACTGATCTACTTTCTGTTACTGCAGATGAATTTTACCTGATCTATAATCTGATATAAATCAAATCCTATAGTTTGCTTTAATTTTTTCTGGCTTCTTTTGCCCAGATTAATGTTTTTGAGATTCACCTATATTTTTAAACCTATTATTAGCTTATTTGTATTGTTTTTTAATGTATTTATATCACCCAGGTTGTATATAGCTTCACTGTAGATGGACGTTTGATTGTTTCCGTCTTTAAGGCATCATGAATAAAGTTGCCATGAACATTTCTGTACAAGTCTTCATATAAACATACATTTTCATTTCTCTTGGAATGAAATTGTTAGGTACAATGTCAAGTGCATATTTATAAGAAACTTCCAGTTTATCTTCTATTTTTATTTCCCCTCAGTGAAGTATGACTTCCAGTACTCAATGACATTACCAACATTTTGTACTGCAGATCTTTTATTTTCTCCTTTCTAGTAGATGTACAGCAGTATCGTACGGCAATTTTCATTTATTTTCCCCAATGATTAATGATATTGATGATCCTTTCATGTGCTCCTTGGCCATTCATATGTTGTCTTGTATAAAGTTCCTGTTCAAATATTTTGTTTATTTTTTCCTTATTAAGTTATAGAAACTCCTTATGTATTCTAACTACAAGTCCTTTATGAGATACATGTATTCTAATATCTTCTCACAATCTTTGGCTTGCTTTTCATGTTCTTAAGAGCATCTTTTAAAGAAAGAAACTTTAGATGTAGTTAAACTAATCATTGTTTCTTATATTTAGCTTTTGTTTTCTAAGAAATTTTTGCTAACCTCAATGTCACAAACATTTTCTTGTATGTTTTTGTCTCATGGTTTTATGTTTTCAGCTTTAACATTTAACTCTATGATCTATTTAAAGTATATTTTTGTGTAAATTACAAAGTAGTGGCTGAAGTTCATTTTTTCCATACATATATCCAGCTCTTCCAGAACCATTTACTTTTTAAGAAATGATTTTTTTCCAGTCAACAACTATGATACTATTTTTGAAAATCAATTGACTGCATATGTATTTGTCCATTTTTAGACTCAATATTCTGTTTCATTGCTTCAAATGTCTTTTCTTATGCCAATATCAGTCTTGAACATGGCTAAGTCTTGTGATAAGGTTTGGCTGTGTCCTCACCCAAATCTCATCTTGAATTCCAACATGTTTGGAAGGGACTCAGTGGGAGATTACTGGATCATGGAGGCAGGTCCTTCCCATGATGTTCTCATGGTGGTGGGTGGGTCTCATGAGACCTGATGGTATTATAAGTGGGGGTTTCCCTGCACAAGCTCTTTTTCTTTACCTGTTGCCATCCATGTAAGACATGACTTGCTCCTCCTTGCCTTCTGCCATGTTTGTGAGGCTTCCCCAGCCACATGGAACTTTAAGTCCATATTAAACCTCTTTTTTTTTTTT
>CAUYLG010021565.1:0-47747 GCA_963573385.1 Cacajao melanocephalus | reverse complement strand
ACCCATTTTTAGACTGCATTCTAGCCTGGGCAATTGAACAAGAATCCCGTTCTCTCTCCCTCTTTCTCTTCCTCTTTCTTTCTCTCTTACATTCTTTTCTTTCTTTCTTTCACTCTCACTTTCTTTCCTCTCTTTTTCTTTTCAAAAAAAAAAAGTCATTATAAAACACTAAAAGTTGGGAATTATCTTCAGATTAGATGTAATTGGTTTCATTACTATGTTATTATTGCTTCTTGTTCACACACATGCACATAAAAGAAAGAAAAAATTGTTCAGAGACTAAATTAAGGGACCCACCTCATCCATGCTGAACAGTCTCAGACATAGAGGAATCTCCATGTCATTGATTCTGAGTGTGGGATATGTAACAGCAGCAGCAGCCACTGCCGCCGCAGCAGCAGTGTCACCTGGAACTTGACAGAAACCCAAAGTCTCAGGCTCTGGCAACTTGCTAAATGAGTGGTCGGGGCCCAGCAAGCAGTGTTTTATCCAGCCCTTCAGGTGATTCTGATGCTTGCTGAAGTCAATGGATGTCTACCCCACATTCCTCCCAGACACACAAATACACAAGCAACAGACTCCCATGCTTGGCAATGGAGCTTCAGCATAACATTGTGACAAGAGTGAGGCCAGTGAGGTGCCAAAATATTCAACAATCAACATGAATAACACTTTAATGCAATATTTTAAAAAATCATATGAATGCAAAAAAGTCGTGAATAAAATACTAAAATTTTCAATAAAGACAGGATCAGTGTTACTGACATTCCCTTTCACCTCAGGCTGCAGTCTAGCTCTGCAGTTAGTGCTTCAGCATCAGGAGGTGGGAGTGGGCCAAGGGCTGGGGTCCCTGAAGCCAGCCTTGGCCCTCTTTCCTCACTGCAGCGCACACCCACACCAGTGTGTCCTGCTCTCCTTGTCAGAGTCACTGTTTCCTCATCGCTACTTAGACTTCCCTTTACTACACTTAAAAAAAGTAATTCTAATTTAGTGGATGCTCTTAACATTTCTCAAAGGAATTATATAATGATGGTTTAAGAAATTTACCATTTTTGTGGGAAGATTGACTGTACACACAGACTGGAGGCTGAGGTGGGTGGATCACGAGGTCAAGAGTTTGAGAGCAGCCTGGCCAACATGGCAAAACCCCATCTCTACTAAAGATATAAAATATTAGCTGGGCGTGGTGGCAGACGCCTGTAGGCCCAGCTACTTGGGAGGCTGAGGTAGGAGAATCACTTGAACCTGGGAGGCGGAGGTTGCAGTGAGCCGAAATCATGCCATTGCCCTCCGGCAATGGGCGATCTGCCAACAGGGTGAGACTCCATTAAAAAAAAAAAAAAAAAAAGAACCCCCACAAAGTATAATCTCTTCATGCAAGCTACTACGACTGTGCTGAGTAATGACATTCTGAGAACTCACTAAAGAGACGGTGAACTGAGCCATATAAAGTTCATTTGATAACTTTGCAAAAGAGCTTTATGAACAGAACATCACCACAAGAAGTTAGCTGTGGTTATTCTGTTCCTTAGAAATATCAGCTGTAAGCCATATTTGGAATAAAATAAGGTTTATAGATCTGGCGGAGGGAATTAGAGAAAAAAACAAAGACTACCATAGCCAGGAAGAAGAACTGAGAAAACAGGGGAATGTGGAGGAAAAAAAAAGTCATATATACATTTCTCTTATATACATAAAGAAAACTAGAAGAGATAAAGTGGGTGTAAGAGAGAAAGGGCAAAATGAGAAAATGGGGGTCGGGGGTATTGCTGTGCCAAAGAGCGTGGCTCAGCCTGAATCTCACCTGAATTCTGGAAGCTGAGAAATTATGGATTCCAATCCAAGTTAAAAGCAGCCAACAAGTAAAAAGAGCCAATGACATTAAAACTGAACTAGGCCGCAAACAGTGGCTCACGACTGTAATCCTAGTACTTTGGGAGGCTGAGGCAGGCGGATTACCTGAGGTCGGGAGTTTAAAACCAGCCTGGCCAACATGGTGAAACCCCGTCTCTACTAAAAATACAATTAGCCGCGTGCAGTAGCGCGTGCTTGTAATCCCAGCTACTCAGGAGGCTGAGGCAGGAGAACTGCTTGAACCTGGGAGGCAGAGATTGTGGTAGGCTGAGATTGCATCATTGCACTCCAGCCTGGGCTACAGATTGAGACTTTGTCTCAAAAAAACTGAACTAGTCATTTTTAAATTTCAAGTGAAGAAACCTAGTGGAGACTTTAGCACAATTCAAACTTGTTCTATTAAATGGCAGGGGCTGGGGGAGTGCCTTCCATAGCAATTATTTCTTTAAAAGAACTGAAGAGAGGAAGAAAAGTTCAGTTTGGAAGCCTTGATCGATCCCTGGACACTTGAGTCATACTGAATGAAAACACTTAGCATCTCTATGGGAATCTATTACCCTAGTGATTTGGCCAGGGCAGAACTTTGCAAATTGTTTTCTTTTTGGAGAAACATATTTTTCCTTTTCAGTAATTGTTGCTGAAGACCTGCAGCTGAGAGCCAGCAGCAGCTATAGGAGCTAGAACAGGACAAGGCTCGGCAGGTTACAGAAATCAGAGCTCTAGCTCAAGCTGAGGAAGCAGATAGAGGAATCAGGTGAACTGGGTGAGCTCGGCCTTGACCTGCTGCTAAGAACTAAGTTGCCCGTAAGCATTAGGGTCCAGTAAAAATTAAAAGTCACCGCTATTGCTTTTAGAAACAAAGAACAAAAGGACCTCCTCAAGGTTATCAGCGTAGCTTGTAAGAACTAAAATTATTTAACATCAATGTCCCAAAGAGAGCCTATTAAGGGAACCTGTGAAGCAGTGGATGGCATTTGAACAGAGCCTAGAAGAGTACAAGTATTGGGATCAGGGCCTATCAGTTCTATTTAGCAAATTATCTAACAAGAGTCATCAGTCAGATGGGATGTAGGAAAAAATGTGAAGGTCCCTACAAAGCAAGGACTTTGTGGAATAGGATAATGGAGAGGATGTGTTCTGGCAACAGATTCCCCAGAAGACAGTGCTCACTGCACTGTCCCAGCCCATCACGTTACAGTGAGACAAGGGTATTCTGATTAGAATATTCTTCATACAAGAGGTCAACACAGGCTGGTCAGGGCCAGGAGGGGAATCCACCATACATAGCTGACGTGCAACCCAGGTCTGGACCTAAGAAGATGACAACCTTGGGCCCACACTGAGGTAGAAAACAAAAAATAGAAAAAGGTTTCGAGAGGGACAGAGAATTCTATCAGCCCAGGAGGCATGCCAGCCTGAGGGCTGAGAGTAAGGAAAGAAATGCAAAGCTCTGATCCTGAGGGTTGTATCAATAAAGTAGATAATGGTTTTCCTAAAATTTAAAAAAAAAGTGTTAATCTATGTAGTCTCATATTTAGTTTTGTTTTGCTTTTCTCTTAGAGTTGAGTAATAGGCCTTTTTGAAAATACTTTGTCTCTTATTAATTGGGAGTAAAAGATTCTTGTTACTGTTGGATAATAAAGACAAGGCCAAAAAGTTAAGATCTTCACATAATAGAGCAGAGAGTTTTTGAAGATTCTTGATTTACCAAGGGATGTGATAAAATCAATCTTCCTTTTTGAAAGATTTCAGCAGCAGTGTGTAGGATGAATTACAAAGAAGACCGAAGACAGAAAGCCTACGATTTCATGCTGTTAGAATGATTTAATATGTAAGAAAATAATTGCTAGGATTTGATGATAATTGTAGAATGGGACAAATTTGACAAAGAATTGTTCAGAGCTATATGTAGGTAGAAAACAGAGTAGAGAAGATCCAAATCTTTGGGAGGGCACTAGGAGGATGGAGGAGCTCTGAAGAGAAATGAGGCAAGTGGGTGGAAGTGACTTTGAGGGGGCCAGATAGCAAATCGTTTCAATGTTAGATTTTAGATTAAGTATAGCATCCATATTTTATGGACAACTAGAGATATGATAATGGACAGTGGGTGAGAGGTCAAAGAAAATTTAGAAAATAAAATAACCAGGGTTAAAACTATATGCATAGCACTAGAGAAAACAGCAAAATGCACAGAAATAATAGCAACAATAATTACAACTTCCACTTCTCATTGAATGGCTGCTGTATTCCAATCATTGTACCAGAAGTTTCACTTATTTGATCTCTAGACACTCTCACATAGATTTGATTGTCCTATTACAGATGGGAAACTGAGGCTCCATGTGGTTAAGGGACTTGCTTATATCCCACATTAAAGAATTACAACTAGATTTCAGGCTGCGCAATCCAATGCTCTTTCCATAGCCTATTTCCTTTCATGTGTGGCGCTACGGTCTCCTTGTCACAAAATACTTGAGATAGAAATATGAAAATATAGATATTGTGGAAATACAACTGGAGTAATTTTAAGTGGAACAGAGTAAGGGACAAGGGACATCAGGATGTAAAGACTGGGTTCCCAACAGAGTAAAGGCCTGGTCTAGAAAGAGGCCAAGAAATTTGTAATGCCTTCCTATGATAATGAGAAGTCACTAAAAGAAGTCACTAATTTCCTCCTTTGTCCTTAACATGACACAGCACAAAGATAGAACTTTGAAACATAATTTGGTTTTGAAACACTTAATTATCTTCCCCATGGATGCAAAGGGAAAGATGAAACCAAAACAGCAGCTTCAGAGAGCAGCAGAAGTTTCAGTAGGGAGTTGAACAGAGAGAACTGAGATGCTTTATAGCTTCATTAATAAATTCCCAGAATACTATACTCATCCACATTCAGTTATAAGCTTCCCTTTGGCCCTGTACATTCCAAAGCCAAATGTAAACAACTTCTATTTTCCTAGTATTAACTATAGTAATTATATGCATGTTTTGAAGTCAAATGATCAGATGTTTAAATCAGTTCTATTTATCCTGCATTTACTAATCAGTTAACATGTGCTAATCTCTGGTAGATCTCTAGTATACAGAGACAAAGTAGACATTTCCTGCCTTCAAGAAATGCACCATCCTTACATAGGCAGCCATAAATTATACTACATAATAAAGCCTATCAGAGAAGTATAGGTACATAAGGTATAAAGAAAAGCATGAAATTCTTGGCCTGCCATTGCCAGACAGAATATCATCAGGAGATAATGGTTTCTCTGGGCCTTCAAAGGTGAGTATATTTTCTGAGAGGATCAAGGACACACAGAAAGGATGGAATATTTTAATTTGGGCAAAAATGGAAGCTAGATTAACTGACCAGACTAGAACTGGCCCCAAAGCTCACAATCTAATAGACAATGTGTAAAGGAGCCTGAAGGATGTGTACCCTCATTTTCAGTCCTGGTAACGAACTCCCATCAATTGGGTTGGACAAACACAGAAGCCTAGACCACAGAGAGCATGTGATGTTAGAGGGTGAACAAAACCATGGTTCCAGGCCTTTCTCTCTGGCCATGAGAGCCCAAGCCTGGGAAAGGCTCTGACAAAGACCCGGCTATGGGCTCAAGACAGGATACAGTCCCTCTCAGTGTTAGAGTGCTTAGGAGAAGCTAAGGCTGATGAAGAAAGGTCCTAGCCATTCCAACAGGAGCCAGAAAAGGCCTGGTGCAAAGCCTTCTGATGCCTAGATCACAGCTCAGGAACATCAGACACCAGGTCTGGGGCAGTAACATTAATGTGAGACCCCACCTAGCCAGCATGATGTCATTATGACTATTTGTAATAATTCCCTGAGTTACTACTAATAACAGAAGGTACGTATTAATAATATATTCTCTAAGTAACTAAATGAATATGCTTTTGTGCTACTTTACACTCGTTTTACTTCCAATTTCCTTCATAACTACAGGCTATATCATCATCATCATCATCATCCTACCTACCAATTACAGTGTATTTATCACGTGCCTGAAACAATGCTGGGAGCTGGGGGTCTGTAATCCTTAGAACACTGCTATAAGAAAGACATTATTAGCCCCATTTTATAGACAAAGAAAGTCAAGTTCAGAGGGAATATAGGTATTTCCCCAAATCCCATATAGCTAACAGGGGCAAAAATAGTGGGATGTCAAAGCCAGTGTTTTATCTGGTAACAAATTAGTTCATCTCAATGGTAAATAAGTCATTTTAATAAAAAATTTGGTTAATTAAAAGAGAACAAAAGTCAGATTGTTCAGTTGGTAATGTAAGAATGAAACAGTTGAGTGACTTTAAAAGGTTTTATTATATATACAGAAAAGTAAAAAATGTATTGAATTTTCACCAGCTGACAAGACTGATTTTCACATTTTGGTTGGATGTATTGAAGATCCATGGATATAGTACAAAATCGTATTTTTGTCTATTACAGCCTTATAACAAATAAGAGAGGATATGTAATTTCCAATCTACAGCCTTATATAATCTTATTCCAAAATTCCCCATAACTTAAGTGTCTTGCCTGCTTTTCTGACCTTCACCTATTAAAAATTAGTCAATACATGCAATGAACTCCATCACCAAGAATTTTACTCCACTATATTCAGGTTATCTTTCCCAAAGAAATATCTCAATTCTTCCCACTATCTCCTACGGAAACTCAACTACCCTGAACTCAGTTCTGAGTTCTTCAGAAGTTAAGAGATCTGGTGGAACCTGAGTGGCACCACTTACTCTCATCACACAAAACTGCAAACTGTAGCAAGGAAGTCACATTTGACTGTAGCAAAGAACCTTGCAACATTGCATTTTTAAAGTTTTCCTGTCTGTCAGAGCATATGAATTATTATCCTACTCCCCCGACCACTAAATCTGCCCCTCTCATGGAGGTGCCAGATGCTGCCTGTTCACTAGCAACGGCTCTGTCACTTTTACTTTGCATGCTAATTAAGAAGACATAGAGAGACCTAGGGAAGTTCAACTACCAGAAGAATTCTGCTATCTGTCATACTGTCCTCCAGATGTTCTAATGATGCCTTTGAATTTGGATGGAGGAGACACACAGAAAGAACTCTGGCACTATGAAACCTTTCCGTGACTACTTGTTGAAGAAAGACAATTAACGACTGAACAGCTGCTAATGGGAACCTTTAGCTGGAGAACTTGTTATGAAGAGCATTTACCAGCACTCAGAGGAATTCATAGTGATAAACACCTTACTTACATGCCTTAATTTTGTTCTAAAATGTACAATTCATCCTTCCTAAATCAATTTCCTTCAATTACAAACAGAACTCATTAAGACAAGAAAGATTTATCACTGTTTTTTTAAAAAATCGTTCTGTGAACTCGTGAAAGCCTGCAATAGGAATTATTTCCCTGAAATGTTTAAAAAACTTCGCACGTATTTGACTGGTAGCTAGCCCCTGGTATTGCATAAGGGGATTGTAAACAGATACTTTTGGATACTGGAGCCAGGTAGTAGGAACTTCCCTTTTGGACATTATTCACTGACTCAGTTTCAAAAAGATACTGTGCTTAGAGTTCTATGACAGCTCCACACCCCTATCCGGAAGCAATTAATACATGTTCTTCCTTCGGATATATGTGACCTGCAGAAGAAATAAAAGGATATAGTCAGTAATTCTTAAGTTATCATGGCAGTGGGCCTTGCCTTCAAAGTGGCCAGACTTTATTATAACTACGGGTTGCTATTCACAGTTGCTTCAAAGTGTGGGGTGGGATTGAAAGGGAAGCTTCTGGTAAAGAAAGAGAACTTGATCTCATTCTCTGAGGGAAGAGAAGGGCTAATTAACAAGATGGTCTTTTAAATAGAATCGCAGATAAGTCTGCCCAATTTCATTATTCTAACCTCTTTCTCCACTCCCAAAGAAAAATGAACAATTCTTACTAATTTTCATAAACACTGTGCTAAGTAATCAGGAAATAATTAATTTAGATCTCTTCATTAGTAATGGGAATGAAATTCCTTAATGAACAGCCTCCCTTTAATTCAATGATAAGGTAACTATTACTGAAATATTTATTGATGTAAAATTAGATCGGAGAGAGATAAAAAGTTTTCTTAAAAAAAAAAGGTCAAATCTTCTATAAGGTGTGGCTGATTGCTGTCCTTTTTGTCACTGAAACAATGCAATTCTAAAAAGTAATAGAACTTTGGAAAATAAGTTTAAATATTATTTTTGTTAAAAACATTAGCCAGTCGACAGCTACTATGTATCTTCTCAGTTATAGCACTAGATTAAATGATACAGAGTGATACAAGTAAAAATAAAGACTTTCCATCAAGAAAATTATCATGTAATTCAGATTTGCTCAGCAGCAGCTCTCCTGACATTTTGGGATGAATAATTACTTGCTGTGAGGGTTGTCCTGTGCGTTGAAGCCAGGGAAGAGGCCAGGGGCATTACCCCTTGCCCCAGCCATAGCAACGAAAACTGTTTTTCAGACATTACCAACTGTTCCCTGGGAAACAAAATCACCTCGGGTTGAGAACAACTGTCTAATTAAAGTATCTAAAGCTCTGAGAAAACCTTGAAGCACATAGTTTTCACGAAAGGGATACACTAATATATCGAATAATAGCTCAGCATCTAAAAAGGTATCCAAATATATAGCCCTCTAGCTCAATAAGTGGGTGACCTGGTGGTTAAAAACTTTTGACTGTAGAGTCAGATGGCTTAGGTTTAAAACCTGGCTCTACCTTTTACTAATTTCAGGCAAGTTACTTCTCTAAGCCTCAGTCCCCACCTCTTCAAAATGGGGATAACAGTACTTACACATAGTTTGTTTTGAAGATGAGACTAATACATAGGAAGGCCTGGAATGACTCTTATCAACTATTAATATTATCATAACTGGCATTCACATTTTTGTTGAATTGAAGAGACTAGACCTGTGATAAATATTTTAGAATAATTATTTTAGTGATGATGGAAATTTAAGCATTTCTTATGCATTGGTAAAATGATATTTACATTTTAAATAATGTTTTATAACAAATTATAAAACATCTAATCTTATTAGTTTTTTCTTTAGAGTAAAAGGGTACATACTGATCTAAGAATAATTAATCCAGAATGGTCAAAATTAAGATGTATCTTAGGAAGTTATTGAAGTTTAAATTCAAAATTTGGGGGGTACTTAGGCAAAAATATGAAATAATATACAAAGAAAAAGAAACAAGGCTTTGGATTCCACAGAATCCAATGCCAAAAACCAGTAAATCAATACACAGCAGAGCTTCAAAGAAAGAATTGTGAGCCAAAGAATTTATATCCAGTAAGCTATCCTGCAAATTTTATGAAGGCTTCAGTCAAACCATTTAAAATATGCAAAAATTCATGGAATTTAGTTGCCATGATTCCTCCTTAAGAAAACTGCTGGATGACAAGTTTCCTTCAGCTGAAATATAGCTGGGGAAAATCTAGCAAAAGAAATGATGGTAAACCCTGAATGTATTTAATTGTAAACTTAAAGAACAAAAGTTTGGAGAGAACTTTTATTTTTATAAAAAGGTCAAAAGAAGGTGATAGGTAAAATAAGTTATCTGATTGTTTCAGCTTTTATACCTGGAAATCCAAGGATCTCAAAGGTAACAAGTTAAATAATTATATAAAAGTATAATAAAAAGGTAATCAATATAAAAATGTAAACTTCTCAATATCAAAAAACCTGCATGAGGCAAACTAAATGAAAACAGACCAGAATGTGACAGACTTTTCAAAATAGAAACTATAACATGAACTAACATGACAGAATCAAGACCAAGCATCTCTGTCATTTCAGTAGATTTGAATGGCCTACACCAATTAAAAGACAAAAATTGAAGCACAAATCAAAACCTAGTTTCAAAACAAAGTGATTCAGAAAGTGAAAATATAAATGTAATCAGCATTATAATAAGAAAGCAAATAAGAAGAAAGCAAGACTTAGAATTTGAACATCTGGCAGAATGGAATTCAGAACTAAAAGCATTAAATAAGACAAAGAAGCCTACTTAATAATGACAAAATGTAAAATTCACAATGAAGATTCAAGTGCTACAAATATTTATGCACCAAGTAGCATAGCTGCATCATAATCAAAGCAGAAATGATAGGAGCTTCAAAGAGAAATACCTAGGAATTCATTAGTAGTAAGACACTTGAAATCACTTCTCTCAGTTTTTGACAAACTGTGTAGGAAAAAAAAAATAAGCAAGGTTATAGAAAAATAAAATTAAAATCAGTAAATAGAAATCTGATTAATAAATATAAAACTCTATAAAATGAAAATTATACCTCATTTCATATGAAGATAAACATTCACAAAAATTAACAACATATTAGACCCCAAAGATAACCTTTGTAAATTCAAAAAGGTAGAAATAATGCAATTAAATAGAAATTCCCTGTAGAAACAGTTTCAGTTTATAAACATACACATATGTGAGATATATTATGAGATATACAGAAATTATATTTATACATACATCTATGTCCAAACATATATATGTGAGATATATTATGAGATATACATATTTCTCAATTTTCTAAGTATGACACCAAATCCTTAATTCATAAATGAAAAGACTAATAATTTAAAACACAAAAAACAACATTTTCATGTGGCTAAAACCACCACATGGTAAAGATAAAACATAAAGGAAAAAATGGTTAAAAATATTTCAAACAGATATTCCAAATGGCTGCTATTTCTAAATTAAAAGGAGCCTTATAATTCAATATGTAAAAGAGCAACAACTCAATTTTAAAAGGCTCTGAACAGTTTGCAGACTAGAAAATAAAAATGGCTCTTGAGCATATGACAAGATGCTAAACTTCACTCTTAAGAAAAATGCAAATTAAAACAAGACTGAGATTATATTTTTTCACTCATATTGGCAACAATCGAAGAATTAGATAACACACTGGGCTGGCAAGAGTGAGGGAACAGGCATTCTCATGCATTGCAGCTAGGAGGCTAAATTCACACAACCATTTTGGAGAGCGATTTAACAACATCTAGTGTAATTACCAATGTCTTTACCCTCTAACCCAGCAGTTGCACTTCCAGAAATGTATCCTACGTATACTCACATATCTGATATTGTATTTGTGCAAAAGTATGCACAGTCACATAAAAATAGCAAATGTCTGCAAACAACCAAAATGACTATTAATAGAAAAACTGTTATATATATTTTGGTATATTTATATAATAGAATCAGAAAGAATAAAAATGCACTGATAAGAATGTATTAAAATAGAATGGACTCCAAGATATAATGTTTAAAAAGAGAGGGAAGGAGGGGAGGGAAGGATGGAGGGATGGAGGGATGGAGGGATGGAGGGAAGGAAGGAAGGATGAAAGAAGGAAGAAAGGGAAGAAGAAAGTTGTGTAGAAAAGTGTGTATAAAGTTGGGGTTGGGGAATGGACACACATATTTGTTTACATACGCATTTGCACAAACTGTCTGGAAGGATCCATTAGAAATTAGTTAGTTTCTTAGCTGGGAAACAACAGTGGAAGAAAAATTTGCCTTTCACTATATAACCAAAAGGTACATTAAATTTTTTTTAAAATCTATTTTTGAGCCTACAGGTTGGATTTGGCCTGTGATTTGCTGGTCTGTAATCTCATCAATGGTCATTAAGCCAAAAAGGAGTACTTTATCATAAAATTGCTAACTTTCTGTTTAAATTTACCTAGAACCCATATATTTGCATTATTCAGTCAACTTTATCCCAGTATGAACAATTATTGTGATGTAAGCACTCTAACTCCTAATGCCCCCAATTCTGAGTCTGTTATAAAAATAAAACATTTCAGTATGTCACAGATGAGATTACTCTGTTGCAAACTAAATTATACAGGGTTTCACTTATAAGCTGTCTCCCTCTCACTTGATAACTTTATAGTGTAGATGGATTCTTTCAGACTGAAAAAAGTTTAAATCTGTCCTGTTAGAAATTCAGGGAAGAGACAAAAAGAAAGGTTTATTTTGCTCTATTCATTTCTCAAGAGAAATATAAGCTACATTTGCTCATATTTGGGGAAGAGTTTAAAAGCATAAATGTTGATAAATAGTAAGTAATCATACAAAAGAAGGAAAAAAACTAATCATATCTGACAGCATAATTCCCAAAACAAAGTTTTTGTCTTTATACCTGAAAAGTTAGGGGAAAAAAAACCCATCCTGTGTTGACTCTCAAATTGCTCTATAGATTCAAGTCTCTTTTGTCAGTCTGTATGGTTTCAAAGGCTTTTTGACCTTTACAAAATGTTTATACTGTGTAGACACACAATTTCTTTATGTATCTCACTCCCAATTAAATTTGTAATGGGTTTTGACCAAATTGATTCCTCCTATTTCAAGTAATATTTAGTGCCACGTCTAAAGGACACAGTGCAAATAGTATCCACACAGTGATCTCATTTTAAAGCTTTTCTTCCCAAAAGACTTCTTCAACTTCTCATCACATAAGCTAAAATTACCCAAGTTCTTTACTGAACTATTTATCTATATGCTCTGGGCCATGATTTTATAGAAAAAGGTTTTTGGTGAAACAAGAGCATGGTCTCTTGAAGCTTGCCTTTTAATTAGTACAAGCTCCTTGGAGGCTGATGGTGTGACTTCACAGCAGATAATAGAATGGACCTAAGAAACAGTGCTAAAATTAAACATTCCTTCCAAATGTTTCAGGCAACCCTAAGCCATGAAATGCCTGCCAACCCCCTGAGAAGATCAATAGAGCAACCACTGAGCATATAAAGCAGAACCGCCCACTGGAAAGACCAGTTAACGGAAGTACACAATGGGCAATCGGTTTACAGTATAAGCACATTCTTACAGAAGAATGGATTCCCTTTATCTGTGCCTCTAACTCCGGTAGATGGTTCAGTGAGCAATTAGATCTGCAAAAACTAACACCCACATGCCCCAAACTGATAAGATGGCTTCACATGAATAGAATTAGATTATCACTGAGTTCTTGCCTTTAGGAATCACTTCAGTACTAATATTAAACACAAGCATTCTAGGGTCATCTTGAATAATAAGGCTTTTTCTTTAAAAAAATTCAATTCAAATCACAAACATTAAGATCAGTTTTGTGGAAAAAATATTTGTTCTTTTACTCACCAGCACATTTATCCATGTCATTTAGTTTGCTTCATTAAATTTAATGCTCATGTATTGTATATTATTTTTAAGAGGAGAAACATGCTCAAGTATTACATGCTCTTCCCAATAAATCCATCAATGCAGTAGTATATACTGTATCTACTTTGCAATTCTGTGCTAGGTTAGAATCTCTCTTTCAACAGCAAGTTATTTATCTATCAAACTAAATATCTCCTATGGTACTGTATAATTAAATATTTTTCACAGCTGAAATTACCCAGCCCCCTCACACAGAATTAACAGCCCTTTGTTCATACATATTGCTATGGTTTGAATATCTCCTCCAAGACTTATGTTGAAATTTAATTGCCATTGTGATGGTATTAAGCGGTGGGACCTTTAAGACATGATAAGGTCAAGAAGTTCTGCCCTTGTGAATGGATTAATGCCATTTTCATGGGAGTGGATTAGTTATTGGGAAAGTTCAGCCTTCTTTTTCTCTCTGGTGTGCTTCCTTGCAATATGATGTCATCCGCCATATTACGAAGCAGCAAGACAGCCCCTCTAAGATGTGGCCCCTCGATCTTGGACTTTACAGCCTCCAGCACTGTAAGCCAAATAAGTTTGTCTTTAATGAATTACCCAGTCTGCGCTATTCTGTTGCAGTAGGAGAAAAGGGACTAAGTCAGAAAATTGGTACCTGGAAGTGGGGCTATTGCTATAACAAATACCTAAAAATGTAGAAGTGGCTTTAGAACTATGTTACGGGTAGAGGCTAGAAGAATCTGGAGAAGCAGGTATTTCACAGCGTAAGTCTGCCTAAAACATTTGGAAGGAATGTTTAATTTTAGCACTGTTTCTTAGGTCCATTCTACTATCTGCTATGAAGTCACACCATCAGGCTCCAAGGAGCTTATACTAATTAAAAACCTAGATTGCTGTAAACGGACCAATAAGAGCAGTTTTTGTGAGGGCTCAGAAGAAGAAAAGAGCTGTTGGGAAAGTACTCTAAAAGAGTACTTGAGTAGTAGTGATCAGCATGTTAGTACAGGTTGTGTATTCCTTATCCAAAATGCTTGGGACCAGAAGCATTTCAGGTTTTGAAAATTTTTTGAAGTATTTGCATAAACATAATGAGGTATCTGGGGAATAGGACCCAAGTCTGAACATGAAATTTACTTATGTTTTATATACATGTTAAACACATACCCTGAAAGTAATTTTATATAATATATATCTATATCTAATCTATATCTATATCTATATATCTATATCTATATCTATATTTTAAGACAGAGTCTCACTCTGTCGCCAGGCGCCAGGCTGGAGTGCAGTGACACAATCTTGGCTCACTGCAGCCTCCGCCTCCCCGGTTCAAGAAATTCTCCTGCCTCAGCCTCCTGAGTAGCTGGGACTACAGGGCACACCACCACGCCCAGATAATTTTTGTATTTTTAGTAGAGATGGGGTTTCACCATGTTGGCCAGGATGGTCTCGATTTCTTGACCTCATGATCTGCCCACCTCGGCCTCCCAAAGTGCTGGGATTACAGGCTTGAGCCACCACGCCCGGCCAGTAATTTTATACAATATTTTAAATAATTTGGAGCATGAAACAAAATTTGTGTATATTAAACTATTTTATTACCCTTTGTAGGTGTGCTTTCGTGAGTGAATCTGGGTATGAGAAGAAAAATATATTGCAGCTGAAGGGGACTGAAAGGGTCTTTTATCCCTCAGGATGCTGAATAAACCATGTGTTGTGCACCTCAGTTTTGACTGCAATCCTTCACATGAGGTCAGGTGTGAAATTTTTCACTTGTGGCATCATGTTATTATTCAAAAAGTTTTGAACTTTGGAGCATTTCAGATTTTGGACTTTTGGCACAGGGATACTTAACCTGTAGAAATATAACCAGTAAAGGCCAGTCTGACTAGGTCTCAGGGGAAAATGGGGAACAAGGTATTGGAAACTGGAGTAAAGGTCATTCTTCCTAAACAGTTGCTAGGACGTTGGCTGAATTGTGTTCATGCCTGAGGGCCTGATAAGCTAGGATACCTGGTAGAAGAAATACCTAAGCAGCAAAGCATTCAGGCTGCTGTGTGGCTACTCTTAACCTCATACAGTGAGATACAAGATGAAGAAAATGATTAAAAATGGAATTTACAATAATGATAATAAAAAAGAACAGAAAGATTAAAAAAATTGACAGCCTGGCCATGTAAAGAATGAAAGGCGTCTTTAGAAGAGCAAACCAAGAGTGTGGCCAAGCAACTATTTGCTAAAGAGATTACCATGGTTAGAAGGGAGCCAAGTGTCTTCATAAAGACAATGGGGATAATACCCCAAAGGCATTTCAAAGATCTCTAAAGCTGTCCCTCCCACCACAGGCCCAGCGGCAGAATGGTTTTCTGGGTGCCCTCCATGGAACCACTGTCCAGATCCAACTCAGAATCCACACAGTGCTCCTCAACTGCCCCATCTATGACTCAAGTGAGCCCAGGTGTGACTCTACCTGCCACTCCAGAAGGTACAAGCCACAAATGCTTAGCAATACTCACGTGATGCTAATTCTGCAGGAGCACAGAATTCAAGAGTTGTGGAGGCTTTGCCACCTCCATGCAGACTTCAGACAGGTTCATAGATAGCCTGGGGGCCAAGGAAGAGACTTAACACAGAAGCAGAGCCACCCCAGCTAGGGCAATGCTAAGCCCCAGCTAAGGGTCACAGCCACCACAAAGAGTCTCCGCTGGGGCAATGCCTAGTGGAGCCATGGAAGTGGGACCAGCCCAAGACCACAGAACTGTAGGGCCACCAGTGTGCAACTCCAGCATGGGAGAGCTGCCATCACAAGATGCTAGTCCATGAGAGCTGCTGGGTGGACTGAGCCTAGCAAGACCATAGGAATAGGACTTTCTAAGGCTTTGGGTACCCAATCATCCCCATCCCACCCCTCCACCCCTAGCATGCCCAAGTTGTGGGACATAGAATCAAAGGAGATTATTCTCCAGATTTAAGATGTGATTTTTTTCTCCCTGTTGGACTTTGGCTTACTTGGAACTGGTTACCCCTCTTTTCTTATATATTTCTCCCTTTTGGAATGGGAATGTCTATCCTATGCCTGTTTTCAATCTATTGAAAACAGATAACTCATTTAATTGCACAGGCTCACAGCTGGAGGGAATTTGCCTCAGGATGAATCACGCCTTGAGTTTCACATATATCTGATTTAGATGGGACTCTAAACTTTGGGTTTTTGAGTCTGTGCTTACTTAAGACTTTTGGGGCTATTAGGATAGAATGAATATGTTTTGTATGTCAGAAGGATGTGAGTTTGGGGGGAACAGGGATAGAATGCTATGGTTTGAATGTCCCTTCCAAAACTGAAGTTGAAATCTAACTGCTGTTATGATGGTTCAGTACTCCCCTTATACTCAGAGGATATGTATTCCAAGGCCCTCAGTGGTTGCCTGAAATCATGAATTGTGCCAAACCCTATATATACTATGTTTTTTCCTACCAAAGATAAAGGTTAATTTATAAATTAAGCACAGTAAGATTAATAATAACTAATAAAACAGGACAATTATACTATAATAAGAGTTATATGAATGTGATCTCTCTCTCTCTCTCTCTCTCTCAAAATATTGTAACTAGAACTACAGAATGTAAAACCATCTATAAGGGAGGACTACATAAGAGATGATTAGGTCGTGAAAGCTCCACCTTCCCTCATGAATGGATTAATGCCATTACCATGGAAGTAGGTTAGTTATTATGAGAGTTTGGCCCTCTTTTTCTCTTTGTCTCTTTCACATGCACTTCCTTGCCATGTGATGCCATCCACCATATTGTGACACAGCAAGAAGGCCCTCATCTGATTTGGCCCCTTGATCGTGGACCTCCCAGCCACCAGATTCATGAGCCAAATAAATCTCTTTTATTTGTAAGTTACCCAGTCTGTAGTATTCTGTTATAGCAGCATAAAATAGACTAAGACATATATATTATACTGTTTCTCACATTTTCAACAGGTGCTGTTGTTGATAGATATTCTGCTCTCACCAGATTGAGACCCTCCTGTTGAGAGTGGAGAACAGATCTTTATCTTCAAGTAAGCTCCAATGACTTTCACAGAGCCTCCCACATTGTAGATGAATGGATAATGAAAACTTGTAGCCAGAGGTTTGTAGTCTTCTCTCTTCTGCCTAATCCCCACAGCAACATTGTGATGTGGGTGGCAAGGCAGAGGGGGTGGAATGTTGAAGCAGTTAATTTCGCCTGAGTGTCTCTCAAACTCAAAGTCATAGTTCTCTTTTTTCTCTTAAGTTCTATTAAAACTGTAACTTGTAGATTCACAATGTAACTCTCTTCTGAATGTGGCAGGTACTGCAAAAAAATGGCAATTAAGATCCACTGCAGTTCAATACAGAAACAGACAGCCTGTGGCAATGAAATTACCAACTGGCACGTGAGGTCCCTAGTGGTGACGCTCTCACACTACCTACTGCATAGCCCTTTTTAATTTATGCCTCATACAGCCCCCCTTCTCTCCCTTCCTCTTGCTCTACTCTGATCCTCTTTTTTCTTCCCCTACTCAACTATTTCAGTTTCCCTGCTGGCTCTCACAATGGCCCACGAGCTAAAAATATTGCCAGGTAGGGACAGAAAATGCTTGGTAGAGTACTACCATTCTCCTCTCACTTGCCCAGGACAAAAATCATTAATTGATTTTTTAAGACTCTTACTTGCAATCTCAAAATCCTGAAACATCGCTAGAAACAGCCACCACCAATTAATAAGACTGGGCATGGAAGATGACACCTGTTGCAATCTCTGGGGGATTTTTATCATCTTGGCAGTAGAAGGTTTAACTTAAGCCTCAGTATTGAACTGGCAAAAAAAAAAAAAAAAAGATTTCCTTTTTTTTTTTTCTCTTGCCCATTCCACCTCTGTGATTGACTGGTAGTGGCTCTTCTGGAGCACTGTTTAAGGTGATCAAGAGATAGTATTCTGGCCCAACAAGAAAGAGTGCTATTATGCATTAGCAATGTCTTGCTAAGCAATCATAAATACAGAGTGGCAACATACATGCTATGTATTTGCCCCATCTGCCTTATTCTCATTTGGTAAATTACTATTCCAATATCCTCAATGCAACCAAGAGAGTTTGCAAAGTTTATTTAGTTCATTCAACAATTAACTGAACTTATATATGAGTTAATTAGAATTAAGTGTGAGCCCAGCATGATGCTAGGCACTGGACATAGAAAGATAACTAAACACATCATTAATCTCAGACAACAAATAAAGTCTAGTTTCTAACAAACACAATATGCCATTTGAACTTAAAACCAACCAATAGACAATATTGTCCATGTTCTTAAAGTTTAAGAAAAAGACTTGCATTCAAACAGAACCATTCTTTTAAGTCTAATCTTAACCTTGGCTTTGCAAAAGCCTAAACAAGCCATAAATACTTGCAGGAAATTCCCCAAAGTTTCTTGTTACATTAAAAAGGGAGTTAGGGTCCCTGATGTAAGTTCAAATCATTAAATATTGAATGCTGCCTCTCCAAAGTGTTTGAGAATTTGTGGATTACATGTACATTGTATGTGATATCAGTAACAACAGATGAAATCAGAGAGAAACATGGAGAAAATAATAGACTAAAGCAATATAATTCTCCACAGATATAAGAATACGACACACAAACACTAACTTTCCATGATGATCAATTCAGGAGAGTTGCAACAAACACAGAAACTGTGACACTGACGCATAAGAACAGCAACTTGTTGTCTGTGTTAAAGAAGATCCGTTTCCCTGCAAAAGAATGCAACTTGAGAACAGAGGCAGCAGCAGGGCAAAGACAACAGATCAGAATAGTGTATGTACAATTTAGCCTTCTCAGTTGAATCATCTTCTGCCATCAGTCTCTTCTCCTCTGTTATTGATCATGGTGGTTTCAGGCCCACCATCCTTCAGAGCATTAGGCTGCTGATGTTTTTTTAAGATCTCAAAACTTTGTTTGCCTCTGACATCTATTATATCAATACACTTTTGTTTATTTGCTTGGGTTTTCTACATTTCTATAAAGGTTTCAGAACAGTCTCCATGCTTTTAAGTTTTTAACTAGATATATGCAACTTATTAAATACATAAATTTTAACTAGATACATTCCAATATGAAACTGGAAGATAGTATGTTTTTCCCCAAACTAGTCAAAATAATCCAGTAATTGGTCTATTTCTGGCTGCTGCTTTCTACTTAAAGGTGAAGCAGGTACCCATCCACCCAACTATCCCTAATCACTGAAGTAAAACAGAGCCACATGACAGATAAACAGATTCACTGGCAATATATTTATCAAGGTGTGGTCTACAGACTGCCCACCTCAAAATCTACCTGAGAAACGTTAAAATGCAGATTTCTAGAGCTATCAAGAGCCCTCCAAATCTGTATTTTAGCAAATCCATCAGATGATTTCTAAAGGGACTGAAGTATGAGGAGCCCTACCATTCTAGGGTAACTGCTAAATGGCAAAGGGCCTTTTCCATCTAGTCCCTAAAAGCATTTAAAATACATCAGTCAAACCAGTCACATCTGTGCAGAAGTATTAGGGTAATTCAAGGTCCAAATCGCTGGAAATTCTCCTAAGGTCGGCATGAGGCTCCCACCCTCAGCCTAATGTGTGCAGAACAGTCCTGCTCTCTTAGTGCACAAAGCATCTGGAAGCCATGTATGTCAGTGATGAAGTGACTCTACATGTGCATTCGGTAAAAATCCTCAAACCTCATATAGGTCTCTTTCTAACCAGGTGCCCACCTTCACTGGCCAGGCAGTGCCTCTGGCCACCTGCCTTGCTATTATTTATTGACGGATATTACTGGCTCAGAAGGGCAGCTGCAAGTGAGTCACAGAGGAATTTTTGCAGCATCTCTGGCTGGTGCTGCTCATGGCGCAAGCACCCATAATTCCTCTGGTTGCCATCGATCAATAGCAGACACAACAAAAAATACTAACCAAGCAAGTTTAAAGTTCAAACATGGCTACTGAGGGACAGCAAGAACATACACTGATTCCCCAGTTCCTTTTTAAGAAAGGAAACCTCAGAGATAAATACAGAAAATCATTCTCTTACTATTTTCAAATATCTAACCTTTAACTTTGTTTAACTTCAATAATTGCCTGAGTTGAGACTGCTTCTAAAGACAAGTTCAAGTTGAATACTAAGTTCCTCATTTGATTTTATGCAGTATAGATTTCCTTTTAGAGAAGTTATTTTGATTCAGACACACTAAATTCACATCATACATTTTACCACAAAAAAAGCCCCCATGCTAATGCTGGTACAGAATAAAAACACTTGAATTTGTGAATTCCAGAAGAATTTGTAAGCCTCCTGGTACTTGTATTATGCTTCCAGCAAATATACTTCTACCAAGGGCATACAGAACATGACGTTGTACAGAAATCTTACTTTGCAGGACCACACAAAGATAAAAGACCAGAACAGTGAAAGAACTGAAAACTTAGAGACAAAAATAACTGGAAATTATCTATTCTATAGTCCTCAATTTGCAGTTAAAGAAGGTAGATTCTCTAGAGTGAACTCAAAGTTTCCTTCCAGCCCTGAAATTAGTTTTTGCTTCATACAGCAGAGGTTCTTGGTGCCCAGAATTATCACTTCACCGATCAGGGTTCCTAAATCTGATCAGTTTTCTATGGCAGCCCTTCCTAAGAGTTCCCATATCTCCCTTCTCTGGCCACAGAACATACTGAGTTTATGCACGAGTGGGAAGAAGGTGCTGGAAATGTAATGCTTCATACCAGCTCTCAGCTAATGACAGAAGAAGTTAGATTATTAACCAGCTTCTCACTCTCAGGTGGGACAACCCTTAAGTGTGCTTTATACCATCTCTCAGAGGTCAGGTAAAGCGCCTGCTGACACACCATGTGGAAGCTTCCCTGGCCCATTTCACTTTCCTACCCATGTTCACTGAATATTTACCCCTACTGGCACTCAAATCCTGGACTTGGAGTATTCTACTGGCAAAGTCCACCCTAACACAAAAGGTCCCAAAGCTATGGCAGAAAGAGAAGTCCAAGCCAGTTTGGTTTTGCATATTTTAAGGATAGTTAAAGAAAATAGTTGGGAGCAATGGTTCATGCCTATAATCCTAGCACTTTGGGAGGCCACAGTAGGAGGATCACTTGAGCCCAGGAGTTCAAGAACAATCTGGGCAACAAAGCAAGATCCCACCTCTACAAAAAAAATTAATAATTTTAAACTTTTAAAATAAATAAATAAAAATTAGCCAGGCAAGGTGTTCTGCATCTGTTGTCCTACCTACTAAGAAGGCAGAAACAAGAGGATGACTTAAGCCCAGGTGTTTAAGGCTGCAGTGAGCTATGATCATGCCACTGTACTCCAGCCTGGGCAACAGAACAAGACTTTGTCTCCAAAAAAAAAAAGATAAATATATTAGAGCATGTCATGGGAACCTAGAAGAATAAGTAAACAGTCTGTTTCAAATAGTATGAGACATATTCATCCAATTCTTAACAAGAGCCACATTTTCAGAACCTTTGTTTCAATTCAATCAGACAGTTATTCAGAACTGAATATAAATCAGGCTTAAACCTGATTTAACAAGCAATTTTGAGGTAAAACTAAAAAATCAACCATATTTATTCAAAAGCCAAAAGTAGTATTTGGCATACTTGCCTTATGAAATGAGGACAAAACATAGCAATTCTGTAAATATCTTCAGAATTAGGAGGAGAAGCAGGGAAAGACGACTGAAGAGAAGCCTCTAGTAATCATTCTCCCCTCAAAAGCACCAAATTGAACAACTATTCACACAAAAATCACCCTAATAAGAACCAAAAATCAGGCAAGTGATCACAGCACTGGGTTTTAACATCATATTATGGAAAGAGGCACTGAAGAGGGTAGGAAAGTCTCCAATTGCCAATACCACCCTCTCCTATGCCCCGGCAGTGGCCTCATGACATGGAGAGAGAATCTGTGTGCTCAGAGGAGGGAGAGAGCTGAGCTTGTGGCCTTTGCACTGGAACTCAGTGCTGCCCTATCACAACAGAAAGCAATACTGAGCAGAACTCAGCCAGCCGAAGGCAGCACTTAGACCACCCCTAGCCAGAGAGGAATCACCCATCTCAGCAGTTAGAACCTGAGTTCTGGGAAGCCCTGCCACCAGAAGCTAAAGTGCTCTGACGTTCTAAATAAACTTGAAAAGCAGTTTAGGCCATAAGGACTCCAATTCTTGAGCAAGTCTTGGTGCTGTGCTGGGATCAGAGACAGTAGACTTGGGGTGCATGCAGCATAGTGAGACTCTAGCCAAGGCAGCCAAGGGAGTGTTTGTGTCACCCCTTCTCTAACCCTAGGCAGCACAGCTCACAGCTCCAGAACAGACTCTCTTTCTGCTTGAGGAGAGGAGAGGGGAGAGTAAAGAGGACTTTGTCTTGCAATTTAGATACTGGCTCAGCCACAGTAGAATAGGGTGCCCATGAGAGTCCTAAGGCCCCATTCCAGGACCTAGCTCCCAGATAACATTTCAAGATACTCTGGGCCAGAAGGGAACATTCTGCCTTGAAGGAAAGGATGCAGTTGTGGCAGAATTCATCATCTGCTGACAAAAGAGCACTTGGGCCCGGAATACTCAGCAGTAGTAGCCAAGTAGTACTCACCACAGACCTTGGGTGAGACTCAGAGCTGTGTTGCCTTCAGTGATGACCCAGCACATTTCTACTTATAGTGGTTATGGGGAGAGACCCCTTCTGCTTGAAGAAAGGAGGGAGAAGAGTAAAAGAAACTTCATCTTACTGTTTGGCTACCAACTTGGCAATAGTGCGGTACAAAACCAAGTGGGCTTCTGGGGTCTCTTATTCTAGGCCTTGGTTTCTGAAACTACTGTGAGCCAGAGGGATGCCCACTGCCCTGAAAGGAGAAACCCTGACCCAGAGCATTCACCACAAGCTGATGAAATAGCCCTTGGGCCTTGAGTGAACATCAGCAATAGCCAGGCAGCACTCACTGCAGGCCTGGGGTAGTGGTGGCCATGGGGAGAAACTATTCTGCTTGTGGAAAGGAGACAGAAGAGTAGGAAGGATTTTGTCTTCATGGTTTGGGTATCAGCTCAGCCACAGTAGAATACAGTACTAGGTAGATTCATAAGTTTTCTAAATCCAGGCCTTGGCTCCTGGATGGCAACTCTTAAACTGCCTGGAGCTGGGGGGACCTCGCCTCCATGAAGGAAGAACACAAGCCTAACTGCATTCACCATCTGTTGTTTGTAGAGCCCTAGGACATTGACAGAACATAGGTGACAGCCAGGAAGTGGTCACTGTGGGTCTTGGGAGAGACCCAGTGCTGTGGTGGGTTTGGATCTGACCCAGCACAGTCCCAGTGGTAGTAGCCACAGCAGTGCTTGCGTCACTCCTCCCCCACCTCCAGGCAGCTCAGCACAGAGAGAGAGAGACTCCATTTGTTTGGGTGAAAGGAGGGGAGAAGAATAAGAATCTCTGCATGGTAATCCAGGGAACTCTTCCGGATCTTACCCAAGACTACCAAGGTGATACCTCTTCAAGTCTGCAAGAACCACAGCATTACTGGGCTTGGGATGCCCACTAATGAATATATGGCTCCACTGAGCAAACATGATGATAACACCCAAGTTCCTTCAAATATCTGGAAATCCTTCCCAAGAAGGATGGGTACAAACAAACTTAGATTCCAAAGACTACAAGAAATACCTGACTCTTGAATGCCCAGACACCAACAAACATCCACAAGCATCAAGACCATCCAGGAAAATATGACATCACCAAATGAACTAAATAAGGCACTGGTAATCAATCCCAGAGACAGAGACATGTGACCTTTCAGAAAATTCAAAATAGCAGTTTTGAAGAAATTTAGTAAAACTTAAGATAACACAGAGAAGGAATTCAGAATCCTAGCAGATAAATTTAATGAAGAAGTTGAAATAATTTTTAAAAATCAAATAGAAATTCTGGAGCTGAAAAATGCAATGACATATGGAAGAATGCATCAGAATCTCTTAACAGCAGAACTAATCAAGCAGAAGAAAGAATTAGTGAGCTTGAAGACAGACTATTTGAAAATGCACAGTCAGAGGAGACAAAAGAAAAAAGAATAAAAAGAATGAAGCATGCCTACAAGATCTAGAAAATAGCTTCCAAGGGGCAAATCTAAGAGTTACTGGCCTTAACCTATTTCCCATTTGCCCAAGAATACTCTTGTCTCTAATTATATACATTTCTGTTACATTAGGATTAGAGATATGTTCTATTTAGAAATAACCCCAATAACAGTTTTTATATTTTATTTTCACATTGTAAATCAGTCAGATTTGCTTCAGCCTCAAAGAGTATGTTTATGTAAAATTAAATGAGCACTTGGCATCGAGCCACACTTCCTTTTCCTAAACAGGAAATGGGTTAAAGAGGAGACTGAGAAAGAGATCAAGGGAGAAATTTTATTCAAAAGAATAATAAAAGAGAACAGCTTAAACCTAGAAAAACATAAAAATATTCAAGTACAATATCATACTTCAATATTGGTCATATAACACCAAGCAAATTTAACCCAAATAAGACTACTTCAAGACACTAAATAATCAAACTCCCATAGGTCAAGGATAAAGAAAGGATCCTAAAAGCAGCAAGAGAAAAGAAATAAATAACATACAATGGAAGTCCAATATGTCAGTCAGTAGACTTCTCAGTGCAAACCTTATAAGCCAGGAGACAGTGGCATGACACATGCAAAGTGCTGAAAGAAAAATTTCTATCCTGAAATAGCACATCCAGCAAAAAGATCCTACAAACATGAAGGAGAAATAAAGATTTTCCTAGACAAAAAAAGCTGAGGGATTTCATCAACATCAGAACTGTCCTACAAGAACTGCTAAAAGAATAGATAATATGTGAGGCCACAAAAAAAAGTCTTAAAATTTATATCAAGGATCATCTGTGACCACAATGAAATAAAACTAGAAATCAATAACAAGAATAATTGTGGGAACTATACAAATATATGAATATTAAATAATATGCTCCTAAATGACCAGTGATGAATAAAAGAATTAAGAAGAAAGTTTAAACATTTGTTGAAACAAATGATCATGAAAATACAACATACAAAAACATATGAGATATAGCAAAAGCAGTATTAAGAGGAACTTTTTTTGAGACAGAGTCTCACTCTGTGGCCAGACTGGCGTGCAGTGGTACATTCTCAGCTTACTGCAACCTCCGACTCCCTGGTTCAAGCAATTCTCCTGTCTCAACCTCCCAAGTAGCTGGGATTACAGGCACACGCCACCATGCCCAGTTAATTTTTATATTTTTAGTAAAGACAGGGTTTCACCATGTTGACCAGGATGGTCTTCATCTCCTGATCTCGTGATCTACCCACCTTGGCCTCCCAAAGTGCTGGGATTACAGACATGAGAAGAGGAACATTTATAGCAATACGCACCTACATCAAAATAGTAGAAAAACTTCAAAGAAACAACCTAACAATGCATCCCAAAGAACCAGAAAAGCAGAAGCAAACCAAACCCAAAATTAGTAGAAGAAAATAATAATGATTGAAGCAAAAGTAAATAAAATTTAAATAAAAGAATAATACAAAGATCAACAAAATGAGAACTTAGTGTTTTGAAAAGATAAATAAAATTGACAAACCTTTAGCCAGACTAAGGAAAAAAAGAGAGAAAATTCAAATACATAAAATCGAAGATAAAAAAAGAAACTTTACAACTGATACCATAGAAATTCAAAGGATCATAACAGGCTACTATAAGTAACTATAGGCCAGTAAATTGGAAAGCCTAGAAGAAATGAATAAATTTGTAGACACAAACAACATACCAAGATTGAACCATTAATAAATCCGAAACCTAAATAGACTAAGAACAAATAATGAGATCAAAGCTGTAATTCAAAGTCTCCCATCAAAGACAAGCCCAAGAACCAATAGCTTCACTGCCAAATTTTAGCAAACATTTAAAGATGAACTAACACCAACTCTACTCAAGCTATTCTAAAACATAGAGGAAGAGCGAATACTTTCAAACTCATTCTGCAAGTCCAGTACTACCTGATACCAAAACCACCACAAAGACATGCCAAAAAAAGAAAACCACAAGCCAATATCCCTGATAAACAATGAAACAAAAATCTTCAACAAAATACTAGTGAATTGAATCCAACAACACATCAAAAAAATAAAACACCATAATCAAGTGGGATTTCTCCCAGGGATGCAAGAGTGGTTCAACATATGCAGATCAATAGACGTGATACATCATATCACAGAATGAAGTACAAAATCATATGATCATTTTGATTGATCCTGAAGAAGCACTTGATAAAATTCAACATCTCTTCATGATTAAAAGAAAAAATTTAAAAACTGAGTATGGAAGGAACATATCTCAACACAATAAAAGCCATATATAACAGACCCACAACTAATATCATACTGAATGGGGAAAAGCTGAAAGCCTTTCCTCTAAGATCTGGAACATGACAAGTCTGCCCACTTTCACCACTGTTACTCAACATAATACTGAAATTCCTAGACAGAGCAACTGGACAAGAGAAAGAAATAAAGAGCCTCCAAATTGGGAAGGAAGAAGTCAAATTATCCTTGTTGGCAGATGATATAATCTTATATTTAGAAAAACCTAAAGACTTCAATGAAAAACTATTAGAACTGATAAACAAATTCAGAAGTTGCAGAATACAAAATCAACATACAAAAATCAGTAGCATTTCTACATGTCAACAGTGAACAATGTGAAAAAGAAATCCCATTTGCAACAGCTACAAATAAAACAAATTACCTAAAATTAACTTAAGAAGTGAAACCTCTCTACAATGAAAACTATAAAACATCATTGAAAGAAATTGAAGAGGACACAAAAAGTTGGAAGATATTCCATGTTCATTAATTGGAAGAATCAATATTGTTAAAATATCCATACTACCTAAAGCAATCTAAAGATTCAATGTAATCCCTATCAAAATACCAATGATATTTTTCACAGAGATAGAAAAAACAATCCTAAAATTTCTATGAAACCTCAAAAGGCTCAGAATAGCCAAAGATATCTTAAGCAAAAAGAACAAAACTGGAGGAATCACACTACCTGACTTCAAATAATACTAAAAAGCTATAGTAACCAAAACAGCATGGTGGAGCATAAAAACAGACACACAGACCAATGGAACAGAATAGAGAACCCAGAAACAAATGCATTCATCTATAGTGAACTCATTTTTTACAAATGTGCTGAGACCATACATTGAGAGAAAGACAATCTCTTCAAAAAATGGTGCTGAGAAAACTGGATATCCATACGCAGAATGAAACTACATTCCAATCGCTCACCATAAATAAAAGGCAAATTACATTGGATCAAGATAAATCTAAGACCTCAAACAATGAAACTGCCACAAGAAAACATTAGGGAACTCTCCAGGACATTGGACTGGGCAAAAATTTCCCACAAGCATAGGCAACCAAAGCAAAAATGTACAAAAAAAAAAAAAAAAAAACCATAAATTTAAAAAGTTTCTGCATAGCAAAGGAAACAATCAACAAAATAAAGAAACAATCCATTAAATGGGAGAAAATGTTTGCAAATTATCCATCTGAGAAGAGATTAATAACCAAAATATACAAGAAACTCAAACAACTAATTAGGGGGAAAAAAACCCTAATAATAATCAGATTTTTTAATGGGCAAAAGATCTGAATAGACATTTCTCAATGGCATACAAATGGCAAACAGGTTTATGAAAAGGGGTTCAACATCACTGATCATCAGAGAAATGCAAATCAAAACTACAATGAGATATCATCCCAACCCAGCTAAAATGGCTTTTATCCAAAAGACTGGCAGCAACAAATGCTGGAAAGGATGTGGAGAAAAGGAAACCTCTGTATACTGTTGGTGGGAATGTAAATTAGTACAACCACTATAAAGAACAGATTGGAGGTTCCTTAAAAAACTAAAAATAGAACCATCATATGATCTAGCAATCCCACTGCTACATATGTACCCAAAAGAAAGGAAATTAGCATATAAAAGAGATATCTACTTTCCCATGTTCATTGCAGCTCTATTCATAATAGCCAAGATTTGGAAGCAACCTAAGTGTCCATCAACAGATGAATGTACAAAGAAAATGTGGTACATATACACAATGGAGTACTATTTAGCCACAAAAGAATGAATGAGATCCTGTTATTTGCATGCAACAACATGGATGGAAATGGAGAACACAATGTTAAGTGAAATAAGCCAGGCACAGAAAGACAAACTTCGAAAGTTCTCACTTATTTGTAGGAGGTAAAAATTAAAACAATTGAAACTCATGGAGATAGAAAGTAGAACGGTGGTTACTAAAGGCTGGGAAGGGTAGTTGGGCAGGATGGGGGAAGGGAGCATGGTTAATGAGCAAAAAATATAGTTTGATAGAATGAGTAAGAGTTATTATAGTATTTGATAGCACAACAAGGTGACTACAGTCAACAATAACTTATTGCACATTTAAAAACAACTAAAAGAGTATAATTGGATTCTTTGTAACACAAAGAAAAGATAAATGCTTGAGATGAGGGATACCCCATTTACCCTCATGTGATAATTATACACTGTATGTCTGTATCAGAATATCTCATGCACTCCATAAATATATATACCTACTATGTACCCATAAAAATTAAAAATTAAAAAAATAGAATATTTGGTCTGAACAAGCTCGGTTTCTGTATTTGGTGCACTATATTTCTGTTTTGTTGTAACTAAGACAGTTTTTCACCGAAATTTTATTAAATTTGTATTGGGTTAACCCTAGAAATATTTTTTTAAAGGTTCACTTTATCTTATATTTTTACTTCACTGGTATTTGGTAATGCTTTAGTCTCTGAAGCAATATACAATCTTTATTAAAATAGGTTTTGTCTATAAGTTATAGGTTTTCAAAACACAGACTTGTCTCCCTTCCATTGTTGTTTTAATGGATATATAAAGACATAAAGGAAGACTTTAAATTAGAGCCTCTGCTTCACTAAGTCCGAGGTCACTCAAAAATTAATTCAGGATAAAAAATATAATACTGTGGTATATTGGTACTTTTTTCCAAAGAAAATATACTGTGTCTCTAAAATAGTCATTGCTTGCTACAGCAACACTGTTGGGAAAAAAATTTTTTAAATATCTGTGTTTTCCAGAACAAGCTAAGATGCTAAGACTCCAAGTGAGCGAGTTATTTAAATGAAACCACTCAGTAAGCCAAAGATAAGAATGAAAACAGGCTGCAGGACCCGTAATTCCAAGTTACGTTGTGTAGATTAAAATTTGCTTATTTAATCTCACTGCTGGGCAGAAGTGGATTTACCCTGAATCCTCTGAAGCTTAAACTCCAGATCCCCACATATGCATACATGCTTTCAGAGCCCTGGAACCAGAACCCAATTACCCTCATTTTGTGTATGACTTTGTAAAAATCACAGAAGTGCACACTGAAACCTACTTCACTCTGACTTTAAAGAGGATTCCTTAAAGTTTTTAAGCTTCAGATTCTGCAAACCAGGAATTCCTTCCTGTGATGGGTGTATATTAAAACCTACCTCTGTTTCTCAGCTGATTACTTACCCCTACAACTCACAAACCAACCAAAATATTTTGTCTTTCAGAAGAGACTTTTTAGTCCAAATTAACTCAGTCCTCATAGCATCTCCCCAACTAACAACTTCACTAATCCATGGTCTTCCAGAAGGTATTTTACAATTACTCTGAACCTTTGTGAGAAACTTAGAAAGCTTTAGTGCATCAATGAGCAGTTAACATCTGTGGATTCCTACTGAGATCTGAGGCTTAAACCAATTAGTGGTAACCAGGAGCTTTGCAATGCGCTTTCATACAGAACAAGCATATGCTGATGTTTTAAATTAAACACATACTCTCCTGTAGAGAATGTCCACACAGCATTCTCCTTCTTTGGCTCATGTAATTATCATTACATATTTTGCTCCAAGAGTGATTATGGGACTCACAGAAACACTGAGTCCCAAAAGAAAATATTTCTACGTAAGAAACCAAACTCTTTGAATCCCATTATTTTGTGGACTTCTATTCATGCAGTTCTTTTTATCTGTTTCATTGCAAGCCTCCATACCTTGTTCTTCATTCTCCACTCCCAGATCCCAGCCAAAATACTAAATAAAAAGAAATGAGCCTTAAAATAATGCCCAGACACTTCAGTGGTACAATCCTTTTAGGCTAAAAGTTAGCCATGGAGAAGAGATGGCAACTCACCCTTATCTCCAACTCCTGAAATTCTAAATAATGTTGCCCAGTTTGTCCATTCTAATTTCATTAATAATAATAATAGCTAACATTTATTAGGCTAGGACTATATTCTAGGCACTACACTAAGTACTTGAGTAGCATGCATTATCTCATTTAACCAACCCGCAATAGAGGGTACTCTTTAATGTCTCTTTATAAATAAGAAAACTGAAGCACAACAAGATTAAGCAATTTACCTAATTTTTGGTGACGACCATCTTTCTTTCCTAGGAATGCTCAGTCCCAGCCTCTCTCAAGGGGTGTGACTTAGGCTGGCCAGTTAAAGAATCCCATTCCTCTAGCCACAGTGATTAATTCAGGGATGGGCATTGTATTAGTTTTCCACTGCTGCATAACAAACAACCACAAACACGGAAGGCTAAAACAATACAACCAGTTTATCAGCTCATAGTTCTAAGAATCAAAAGTCCAGGCACAGCATGGCTGCATTCTCTGCACAGAGCATCATAAGACTAAAATCAAGGTGTCAGCCAGGATGCGTTCTCATCTAGATGCTCCAGGACTGAAATCTGCTTCCAAATTCTTTCTTGTTCAATTCCTTGCCATTGTTGGACTGAGGTCCCATTTTCTTGCTGTCAACCAGGGGCCACTCTCAGTTGCTAGTGGCTGCTCACATTCCCTGCCACAAGGCCCCCTTCACCTTCAAGCCAGCAAGTGTGTTGAATTCTTCTCATACTTTGTATCTCTGATGTCACGATCTCTGACTTGTAGACCCAGATTTAAAGGGCCCAGACAATCTCTCTAGCTTAAGAGCAACTGATTTGAGATCTTAGTTATATCTATAGAATCCTTTTTCAGCAACACCTAGATTAGTGCCTGATAAAATAACTGGGAAAAAGGTGTTATGGACACCAGGGGCTGGGAATTTTCAGCACTATCTTAGAATTCTGCCTCCCACAGGCACATAAATAAACCAAGCTAGGCTAGTCAGTATCCTCTTTACAAAGAAGTCTTCTCTCTTCTCTGAGCTCACTAACTGTATGCACGACATATGGCTGGAGCTTTGAGATGGAGAGAGCATGACTGCAAATGAAACTAAAATAGAAGGAAGAAAAGTTGAAAGAGAAGATGCTGATGACATTATTAAAGTCTCTGGATGCAGCAGCTTGAGATAGCCTTCTGTTATATGCAACCAAAGAGTTCTGACCATCACAACTTTCTCACTCCAAAGCCCAAGCTCTTAACTACTAGGAAATTTTTCACTTTCTTTGAGTAGGCTTTTGTATTCTAAGTGTTATTTTTATGAGTCTTTTGCACATTTATATAAAAAAAAAGCCAGTACTGTCAATCCTTATTTTTCCTTCCTATAATTATTTAAATATTAAAACATAAGAAAGCTATATCAATTACAGACAAGCATTTTTTATAATGATACGTAAACATCAGGGGAAGCTCACTGAGGGCACACACAAACTCTCTGTACTATTTCTGCAACTTCAGTTAAGTCTTAAATGATTTTAAAATTAAAGGTTATATTTTAAAAGTTCATTGATAGTCAACTTGCTTGGGCATCAAATTAAGTCAACCATACTGCTTTGCTATACATTTATAAAATATTTTTTTCTGTTTTGAGGTAAAATATACAAGATGAAGAAGACGGACCAACTGCGCAAGAAACTGTATATAGTCCTCCAAACTGAAAAGGTCTAAAAGTAAAAATATTAAATATATTGTATATAATATACAATACAAATATTTAGGTGTACTGACATCTAAAAAGTGTGCCACCATTCTTACTGATGTCATTTGTTACTATTGACAATGTTGAAAGCATCAGTAGTTTTCTCTCTCCTATAATCTTTTCTTCAATTATCGTTGTTTTGGGGGTTTTTTTGTTCGTTTTTTTATTTTTTCTGAGACAGTCTTGTCTATTGCCTGGGCTGGAGTACAGTGGTGCAATCTTGGCTTACTGTAACCTCCATCTCCCAGGTTCAAGCAATTCTCCTGCCTCAGCCTCCCGAGTAGCTGGAATTACGGGCATGCACTGTGACACCTGGGTAATTTTTGTATTTTTAGTAGAGACGGGGTTTTTCCATGTTGGCCTGGTCTCAAACTCCTGACCTCAGGTTATCTGCCCACCTTGGCCTCCCAATGTGCTGGGATTACAGGAGTGAGCCACCACGTCCAGCTTTTTATTATTGTTATAGGCTGAACTGAGTCCCTACCCCAACTCCAAAATTTACCTCAGAATTGACTGTATTTGAGGAGTGGGTATTTAAAGAGACAATGACAGTTAAATGAAATCACTGATGGGTCTTAATCCAACTAGACTGGCATCATTATAAGAAAAGGAGATTAGAACATATACATAGAAAGAAGATCAGGTGAAGACACGGGGGCGGTGAACAGCCATCTATAAGCTAGGGAGAAAAGGAAAGAGGGCTTAGAAGAAATCAACCCTGTTGACACCTCGATCTTGGATTTCTAGCACCTACAACTGTGGGAAAATAAATTTCTGTTGTTTAAGTCACCCAATCTGTGGTACTTTGTTATGGCAGCCCTAGCAAATTCATACAGATTAGTATGATGTTAATTAAGGTACAGGCATATCTCATTTTATTGTGCTTCACTTTACTGTTCTTTGCAGATATCGCATTTTTTACAAATTGAAGGTTTGTACCAACCATGCATCAAGCAAGTCTATCAGCGTAATTTTTCTAATAACGTGCTCACTTCATGTCAATTGTGTCACATTTTGGTAATTCTTGCAATGTTTCAACCTTTTTCACAGGGTGACTTGTGGTCAGGAATCTTTGATACTACTATTGTAATTGTTTTGGGGTACCATGAGCCACACCCATTTAAGATAGTAAATTTAAGCGATAGGAGACTGCTCCCCTATCTTTCTCCCTCTCTTCAGGCTTCCTTATTGCCTGAGACACATCAATATTGAAGCTAGGATAATTAATAACTCTACAATGGCCTCTAAGTGTTTAAGTGAAAGGAAGAGTTGCATATCTCTCACTTTAAATCAAAAGTTAGAAATGATTAAGCTTAATGAGGAAGGCATGTCAAAAGCCAAGATAGGCTGAAAGGTAGATCTCTTACACCAAACAGTTATCCAACTTGCGAATGTAAGGAAAAAGTTTTTGAAGTAAATTATAAGTGCTATTTCTTTCTCCATATTAGCATTAAGACTGTTTCTCTTTCTTATCATTTGATAAGAGAAACAGCTGTAATGTAAATATGGAGAAAGTTCGGGTGGTCTGGATAGACAATGAAACCAGCCACAACATTACCTTAACCCAAAGCCTAATTCAGAGTAAGGCCCTGACTTGCTTCATTAGTATGAAGGCTAAGAGAGTTGAGGAAGCTGCAGAAGAAAAGTTGGAAGCTAGCAGACATTGGTTCATGAGGCTGAAGGAAAGAAGCCATCTCCATAAAAGTATAAGGTGAAGCAGCAAGTGCTAATATAGAAGCCACAACAGGTTATCCAGAAGATCTAGCTGTGATCATTGATGAAAGTGGTTACACTGAACAACAGATTTTCAATGTGGACAAAACAGCCCTCTATCGGAAAAATATTTCAGCTAGGACTTTCATAGCTAGAGAGAAGTCAATGCCTGGCTTCAAAGTTTCAAAAAACAGGCTGACTCTCTTATTAGAGACTAACGCAGCTGGTGACATGAAGTTGAAGCCAGTGCTCATTTAACATTCTGAAAATCCTAGGGCCCTTAAAAATTGTGTGAAATCAACTCTGCCTGTGCTGTATAAATGAAACGATGAAGCCTGACAGCATGGTTTACTGAATACTTGAAGTCCACTGTTGATACCTACTGCTCCGAGAAAAAAACAAATATTTCTTTCAAAATCTTACTGTTCATTAACAATGCACCTTGTCACCCAAGAGGTTTAATAATAGAGATGCATAAAGAAATTAATGTTTTTATGCCTGCTAACAGAACATCTCTTCTACAGCATACAGAGCAAGGAGTGATTTCAACTTTCTAGTCTTATTATTTAAGAAATATAGTTTGTAAGGCTATAGCTGCCATACACAGTGATTACTCTGATGAATCTGGGCAAAGTAAATTGAAAATCTGCTGGAAAGGATTCACCATTCTAGATGCCATTAAGAACATCTATGATTCTTAGGGAGTGGTCAAAATAACAACCTTAACGTGAGTTTGAAAGAAGCTGATTCCAACTTTCATGAATGACTTTGAGGGGTTCAGGACTTCAATGGAGGAATTTACTGCAGTTGTGGTGGAAATACCAAGAGAACTAGAATTATAAATGAAGCCTGAAGATAGGACTGACTTGCTATAATCTCATGATAAAACTTGAATGGATGAGGAGTTGCTTTTTATGGATGAGCAAAGAAAGTGGTTTCTTGAGATGGAATCTACTCCCGGAGATGATGCTGCTGTGAATATTGTTGAAATAATAATAAAGGATTTAGAATATTACATAAACATAGTTGGTAAAGCAGCAGCAGTTTTGAGAAGACTGACTCCAATTTTGAAAGTTCTACTGTGGGTAAAATGCTGTCAAACAGCAGCACATGCTACAGAGAAATCTTTTGTGAAAGGAAGTCAGTCAGGGCTCCCGAGTACCCGGGACCACAGGCAGGCACCAACACACCCGGCTTTTTATTTCGTTTTTGTATTTTTTTTGTAGATATGAGGTCTGGTTATGTCATGTTGCCCAGACTAGACTCAAAATCCTGAGCTCCAGCCATCCACCCGTCTCGGCCTCCCAAAATGTTGGGATTACAGGCATGAGCCATCATGCCCGACCTTCACTGCTGTCTTATATGAAGGAATTGCCACAGCCACCACAACTTTCAGCAACCACTACCCTAATCAGTCAGCAACCATCAACATTTAGGCAAGACCTTCCATCGGCAAAAAGATTAGGACTCACTGAAAGCTTACACGATTGGTACCATGTTTTGCAATAAAGTATTTTTTAATTAAGGTGCTTACATTGTGTTTTTAGATATAATGCTATTGCACACAACAGATTTTAGTATAGTGGAAACATAACTTTTATATGCACTGAGAAGTCAAAAAGTTTATGTGACTTACTTTATTGCAATATTTGCTTTGTTATAGTAGTCTAAAATCAGACAGGCAATTTCTCTGAGGTATGCCTGTATTTAGTTCCAGTTCTAAGCAAAAGTCTTCGGCAAGGAGGAGATTAGGTCCAATTTTAGGCTGTGAACTCTAATCCACTAAAAATTTAATGAACCTTCTGGTTCCAACCTAACACTGGATATCAAGCCAGCTTTCCCAACAGGGCATCTTTCAGTGAAGTAAGTGGAGAGGTTTAAGTTTGGAGGAAATTTGAGGACTCTACAGAGGACTGTCCAAGAGACAGTTAAAATGGCGCCCAGATGGGTAGCATTATGCCACTTGCAACCTGGTGCCTTTGAAAAACTATCTGTGAAGGGAAGTATGTTTTCCCACTGACTTCCATTAATAAATCCAAAGATGCATCCATGAAAAATAGAGACAGTAGAAAAGGGTTACACTGGCAGAGCTTGGAGAATACTGTTCTTCAGTGAGTGTCTTACTGTCAGAGATTCTGATTTAATTGCTAGGCAGTATAGCGCAAGTGTTACAATTTTTTTTAACTCCCTAGGAGATTCCAAAGTGCAGTTATAATTGAAATCATCTGATATACAACAGCATTTCTCCAACATGAATAAACATACAGATTACCTGTGGATCTTATTAAAATGCAGATTCTGATTCAGGAGGTCTAAAGTGGTGCCTAAGAGTCTATGATTCTAAAAAGTACAGGGACTACCAGGGCTGCCAGTCTGTGAACCACACCTCGAGCAGAAAGGCTCCAGAAGACAGCAACATGCCAGGGTGACATTGATTTAGTCAGAAAAACCCAGAGGGTAATTTGGAAACATGAAAAGTGGAACCTGTATGAAGCAGAAACAATGTTCTTTAGCTTTGGCTACTGTGAGATCACCTTGCAGAGAAATCCATGAGTGGAACTCCATCTTCCTTGCTCTGTTTCCATAAACTCATTAAGCAACTAATCATTAAGCTGTTGTGATCTAAGCCAAACATTATAGGGATGAGGGGAGAGCAGCTTCCTTTTATGAGTAGAAACAATCTGGAGTGGGAAAGATGTATTCATCTTCTTTTTGCATGGCACCGGCCTGCTACAAGCTGTAAACAGGGGAACTCATTTGGCACACTTTCCCTGCAGCAATTTGTCAGATGTCATAATTCCATAAATAAAAGGCCCTTGGGAAAGAATAATGAATGTATTCCTTAGTATTGAATTTCTGTTATGATATCTCCTGAGTCTCAGCTTTTATTTGTATACCAACATTATTTTAATATTAATATTACTAAGCTTTTTGGAAAAAGTTTTTTATTATACTTTAAGTTCTGGGATATATGTACAGAACGTGCAGGTTTGTTACATAGGTATACATGTGCCATGGTGGTTTGCTGCACCTATCAACCTATCATCTACATTACGTATTTCTCCTAATGCTATCATTCCCCTAGTCCCCAACCCCCCACGGGCCCTGGTGTGTGATGTTCCCCTCCCTGTGCCCATATGTTCTCATTGTTCAACTCCCACTTATGAGTGAGAACATGCGGTGTTTGGTTTTCTGTTCTTGTGTTAGTTGGCTGAAAATAATGGTTTTCAGCTTCATCCCTGTCCCTACAAAGGACATGAACTCATTCTTTTTTATGGGTGCATAGTACTCCATGATATATATGTGCCACATTTTCTTTATCCAGTCTAACACTGATGGGCATCTGGGTTGGTTCCAAGTGTTTGATATTGTGAATAGAGCTGCAGTAAACATACATGTGCATGTGTCTTTATGGTAGAATGATTTAAAATCCTTTGGGTATATACCCAGTAATGGGATTACTGAGTCAAATGGTATTTCTAGTTTTAGATCCTTAAGGAATTGCCACACTGTCTTTCATAATAGTTGAACTAATTTATATTCCCAACAACAGTGTAAAAGCATTCCTATTTCTCCACAACCTCTCCAGCATCTGTTGTTTCCTTTTTAATGATCACCATTCTAACTGGTATGACATAGGATCTCATTGTGGTTTTGATTTGTATTTCTCTAATGACCAGTGATAATGGGATATTTTTCACGTTTATTGGCCGCATAAATATCTTCTTTAAAAAGTGTCTGTTCATATCCTTTGCCCGCTTTCTGATGGGGTTTTATTTTCCTTGTAAATTTATTTAAGTTCCTTGTAGATTCTAAATATTAGCCCTTTGTCAGATGGATAGATTGCAAACATTTTTTCCCATTCTGTAGGTTGCCTATTCACTCTGACGATAGTTTCTTTTGCTGTGCAGAAGTTCTTTAGTTTAATTAGATCCCATTTGTCTATTTTGGCTTTTGTTGCCGTTGCTTTTGGTGTTTTAGTCATAAAGTCTTTGCCCATGCCAATGTCCTGAATGGTATTGCCTAGGTTTTATTCTAGGGTTTTATGGTGTTAGGTCTTATGTTTAGATCTTTAATCCATCTTGAGTTACTTTTTGTATAAGGTGTAAGGAAAAGGTCCAGTTTCAGTTTTCTGTACATGGCTAGCCAGTTTTCACAACATCATTTATTAAATAGGGAGTACTTTCCCCATTGCTTATTTTTGTCAGGTTTGTCAAAGATCAGATGGTTGTAGATGCGTGGTGTTATTTCTGAGACCTCTGTTCTGTTCCAATGGTCTACGTAACTGTTTTGGTACAAGAACTATGCTGTTTTGGTTACCATAGCCTTGTAGTATAGTTTGAAGTCAAGTAGCATGATGCCTCCAGCTTTGTTCTTTTTACTTAGGATTGTCTTGGCTCTACAGGCTCTCTTTTGGTTCCATATAAAACCTAAAGTAGTTTTTTTTTTTTCTAATTCTGTGAAGAAAGTCAACGGGAGCTTGTTGGGAATAGTACTGAATCTATAAATTACTTTGGGCAGTATGGCCATTTTCACAACATTGATTCTAACCATGAGCTTGGAATGTTTTTCCATTTGTTTATGTCCTCTCTTATTTCCTTTAGCAGTGGTTGGTAGTTCTCTTTGAAGAGGTCCTTCACATCCCTTGTAAGTTGTATTCCTAGGTTTTTTATCCTCTTTGTAGCAATGGTGAATGGAAGTTTGCTCATGATTTGGCTCTCTGTTGGTCTATTATTGGTGTATAAGAATGCTTGTGATTTTTGCACATTGATTTTGTGTCCTGAGACTGCTGAAGTTGCTTATCAGCTTAAGGAGATGATGGGGTTTTCTAAATTTACAACCATGTCATCTACAAACAGAGACAATCTGACTTCCTCTCTTCCTATTTGAATACTCTTTCTTTCTTTTTCTTGCCTGATTGCCCTGGCCTGAACTTCCAATACCCTAGAATAAAACCTAGGCAATACCATTCAGGACATTGGCATGGGCAAAGACTTCATGACTAAAACACCAAAAACAACGGCAACAAAAGCCAAAATAGACAAATGGGATCTAATTAAACTATAGAACTTCTGCACAGCAAAAGAAACTACTGTCAGAGTGAATAGGCAACCTACAGAATGGGAAAAAATGTTTGCAATCTATCCATCTGACAAAGGGCTAATATTTAGAATCTATAAGGAACTTAAATAAATTTACAAGGAAAATAAAACCCCATCAGAAAGCGGGCAAAGGATATGAACAGACACTTTTTAAAGAGGATATTTATGTTGGCCTGTCTTGCTAGGTTGGAAAAGTTCTCCTGGATAATATCCTGAAGTGTGTTTTCCAACTTGGTTCTATTCTCCCTGCCACTTTCAGGAATGCCAATCAAATGTAGGTTTGGTCTTTTCACATAGTCCCACATTTCCTGGAGGCTTTGTTCATTCCTTTTCATTCCTTTCTCTCTAATCTTTATTTCATTAAGTTGATCTTCAATCTCCAGTATCCCTTCTTCTGCTTGATCAATTTGGCTATTGATGCTTGTATATGCTTCACACAGTTCTCGTGCTGTGTTTTTCAGCTCCATCAGGTCATTTATGTTCTTCTCTCAACTGGTTATTCTAGTAAGCAATTCCTCTAATCTGTTATCAATGTTCTTAGATTCCTTGAATTGGGTTAGAATACGCTCCTTTAGCTCAGAGGAGTTTGTTATTACCCACCTTCTGAAGACTACTTCTGTCAATTTTTCAAACCTATTCTTTGTCCAGTTTTGTTCCCTTGCTGGTGAGGAGTTGTGATCCTTTGGAGGAGAAGAGGCATTCCGTTTTTTGGAATTTTCAGCCTTTTTGCAGTGGTTTTCCCTCATCTTTGTAGATTTATCTATTGGTCTTTGCTATTGGTGGCCTTTGGATGTAGTTTTTGCATGGTCATCCTTTTTGCTGATGGTCATCCTTTTTGTTGATGGTGATGCTATTGCTTTCTGTTTCTTAGTTTTCCTTCTAACAGTCAGGACCCTCTTCTGCAGGTCTGCTGGAGTTTGTTGGAGGTCCATTCTAGACCCTGTTTGCCTGGGTATCACCAGTGGAGGCTGCAGAACAGCAAAGATTGCTGTCTGCTCCTTCCTCTGGAAGCTTCATCCCAGAAGGTCACCTGCCACATGCCAGCCAAAACTCTTCTGTATGAGGTATCTGTTGACCCTTTCTGGGAGGTGTCTCCCCATCAGGAGGCATGGGGGTCATTGACCCACTTGAGGAGTCAGTCTTTCTGTTAGCAGAGCTCAAGTGCTGTGCTAGGAGATCTGCTGCTCTCTTCAGAACTGATAGGCAGGAACATTTAAGTCTGCTGAAGCTGCATCCATAGCCGCTCCTATCCCCAGGTATCTGTCCCAGTGAGATGGGAGTTTGATCTACAAGCCCCTGACTGGGGTTGCTGCCTTCCTTTCAGAGATGCCCTGCCCAGAGAAGAGGAATCTACAGAGGCAGTCTGGCTACAGTGGCTTTGCAATGCTCTGGTGGGCTCCAACCAGTCCAAATTTCTGGTGGCTTTGTTTACACTGTAAGGGGAAAACCGCCTACTCAAGCCTCAGTAATGGCAGATACCCCTCTCCTCACCAAGCTCAAGCATCCCAGGTCGACTTCAGACTGCTGTGCTGGTGACGAGAATTTCAAGCCAGTGGATCTTAGCTTGCTGGGCTCCGTGCAGGTGGGATCCGCTGAGCTAGACCACTTGGCTCTTTGGGTTCAGCCCCCTTTCCAGGGGAGTAAATAGTTCTGTCTTGCTGACATTCCAGGTACCACCGGGGGAGGAAAAAAAACTCCTGCAGCTAGCTCAGTGTCTTACCAAATGGCCACCCAGTTTTGTGATTGAAATACAGGACTTTTGTGGTGTAGGCACCTGAGGGAATTCCCTGGTCCATGGATTGCAAAGACCATGGGAAAAGCGCAATATCTTGGCCAAATAGCTCCATCCCTCATGGAACAGTCCCTCATGGCTTCCCTTGGCTAGGAGAGGAAGTTCCCTGACCCCTTGACTTCCTGGATAAGGCAACACCCCACCCTGCTTCTGCTCACCCTCCATGGGCTGCACCCACTGTCTAACCGGTCCCAATGAGATAAGCAGGGTACCTCAGTTGGAAATGCAGAAATCACCCACCTTCTGCACTGGTCTCTCTGGGAGCTGCAGACTGGAGTTGTTCCTACTCAGCCATCTTGCCCAGGAATCCCTTAATTAATTAATTAATTTTTATTTATTTATTTATTGATATGAAGTTTTTCTCTTGTCACCCAGGCTGAAGTGCAATGGTGCACTCCCAGCTCAGTACAACCTCTGCCTCCTGGGTTCAAGAGATTCTCCTTCCTCAGTCTCCCATGTAACTAGGATTACAAGTGCCCACCACCATGACCAGCTAATTTTTTTTTTTTATTTTTAGTAGAGACGAGGTTTCACCATGTTGGCCAGGCTGATCTTGAACTCCTGACCTCACGTGATCTACCCGTCTCAGCCTCTCAAAGAGCAGGGATTACAAGCATGAGCCACCATGCCTGGCTGAGAATTTTTATTTGATACATAAACACATGGTATCTTTGGTAAAGTAATACAAGAATAATATTTTAGGATTTCCATTCTCCATAAATGTTTGTACCTAGCTTTAGTAGTTACAACACAACTGAAGTTTTTTATGGCTTTTTAAAAACATTAGTTGAAATGGAAATATGGGTGCTGATTTTAATTTTCATACGAGAAAATAAAGATGCATGAATGAACTTGAATGTGATCTTGGGAGATTTCTTCTAGGACAGTAGCCTCCAAAGTTTTTTGTCCTAGGGTTCCTTTTTATCCTTACAAATGTATTAGGATCCAATCTGCTTTTCTTTATATGGGTTATTTCTATTGATAATCTTTTAAAAACTAAAACTGATAGATTTAAAAAATATTAGTTCACTTTAAAATAACAATAATAAAGTCTTTATATGTTATAAATATTTCAGAAAAATTAAGTTTGTTTTCCAAAATAAAATTAATAAAAAGAGTTGCATCTTTAAAATATTTTTTGAAAATCTTTTTTGAGTCTGCCTTAACAGAAGACAGCTAGAATGTCATATCTGCTTCAGGATTTAATTTGTTATGATAAGCAGTATTAGTTAAAGCATATAAAGAAAATCAGGCATTTCAAGATTTATGATCTAGAAAAGGAAGAGTATTTTAATATTCTTCCAGATAATTGTGGCTATCTCTCTTTATTCCACACTAAAACTCAACAAGTGGTCCTCTCTGAAAGGTTAGCTGCAATACAAAATGAGAAACCATATCAATAAACTTGTATTCTTTGTTACATTAAAATCCACTGTTCTATCTTAATCTTTGAATGGATCTTTTACCCAGGCATAATTTTGGGACGTTTGGACTATCTTGATTCCCTGAGTTATGGAGATTTCCCAAATGTCGGTGCATTTCATTACACAATATCAAAAAACACATTCATTATTATCCTTACCAGTCTCATCAGAAAAGTCTTTATGTATTGGAATGTTATCAAGTTGATGGTGGCAAATACAAATTTTTAAAACTCAAATTGTCACTTCTAAGCTCCAATTTTATCACTGGAAACAAACGCTGTCAGTTTTCCTTAAAGTAACAGAACCAATTTGTTCATTAAAAAAATAAAATTAGCCAATTAGTCATGTCTTAATACCAACAGTTTGTTCATTAGTCATTCTTTCAACTGAAAATGGTGTTCCAAGGAAAACGTGGTTAGTTCAGCTACAACTCAACTCCACAAGTGCTTTTCCTCAGGATAACCATCATAACTCACATGAAGTAGAAGTGTTTTCTATGAGTACTTTCTACTTAGTCACATGGGATTAAAAATATGTGCTCAATAGCCAAGATTTAGTAACAATAATTTATACTACTCTATTGAAGATCCTAAGTAAAACTGGCCTTTTGTTTTTTAAACTGCAAGTGTGTGGCAATCACAACTAGTGCAGTCTGAAGCCACCTCCTTAACTCTTCCTAAGGCACCAGCCACATTGCCTACTATTAATTCTGCACTACCACTGTTATTATTATTATTATCATTATTAAGATGGAGTCTCATTCTGTCACCCAGACTGGAGTGCAGTGGTACAATCTCTGCTCATTGCAACCTCTGCCTCTTGGGTTCAAGCAATTCTTCTGCCTCAGCCTCCTTGAGTAGCTGGGACTACAGCTGCATGTCACTACGCCTGGCTAATTTTTGTATTTTTAGTAGAGATGGGGTTTCACCATATTGGTCAGGCTAGTCTCAAACTCTTCATCTTAAGTGATCCACCCGCCTTGGCCTCCCAGAGTGCTGAGATTACAAGCATGAGCCTGTGCCCCGCCTGCACTGCCATTATTTGACCACAAAAAGGGTTTATATTTATGTTTTCCTTTTTTTTTTTTTGAGACAGAGTCTTGCTCTGTCGCCCGAAATGACTATCTTCTGCAATAGTGCTCCTGTAACATATCTGTGAAACGCTGTATTAAAAACCCTCTTTAGTCCTTTCTACTTCAACATCCTTTGAGAGTTTATGGTTATATCTGCCTGCCATATTATTTCTTTAAACTGACATAACATTAGAGAATGGAGAAATCTTACCAATTTTCATTAGGCTTCAATATTCTTTTCTATGATTTATTAGTCAAGTTTTGATTTACATCTACAACATTTAACACAGTGCCTGGAACAGTATATGTGTTTTGAAAATGTTTACTCCTTTATATCTTGTCACTTTTAAAAGAGAATTGGAGGTATTCTTTTGTAAAAGCACATACAATATGACAAATGCATTCTAAAAACTCAATCAAACAAAAAAGTACAGCATGAACAATTATAATTAGGTCATAAATTTGATGCCAAGATTCCTGAAGTCCAAAGAAACATGAAATTTCAATCAGTTATTATAGAAAAGCCACATTATCAGCTGAGCATGGTGGCTCACACCTGTAATCCCAGCACTTTGGGAGGCCAAGGAGGGTGGATCACAAGGTTAGGAGTTTGACACCAGCCTGGCCAGCATGGTGAAACCCCGTCTCTACTAAAAGTATAAAAATTAGCCAGGCATGGTGGCACACACCTGTAGTCCCAGATACTTGGGAAGCTGAGGCAGGAGAATTGCTTGAACCCTCTACCCAGCAGATGGAGGTTGCAGTGAGCTGAGATTGCGCCATTGCACTACAGCATAGGTGACAGAATGAGACTCCATCTCAATAAAAAGAAAAAATAAATAAAAAAGAGAAGCCACATTATCAACTTAAGTTTTAATAGGAATTGACCAGAAGATAACTCAGGGTCATATGAAATAATTTCAAGACAGTTTAATAAATATTAGATGTGAATTTGTGTTCTAATTTGTAACTAGTAAAATATTATTTTTCTATAATTTGACTATTTCATTCATAATTTTTACAAAAGTTGCTTCTGATTATACCTGCTAGGTGCCAAGTTGTCTAAGAAGTAGCCTAGGGAGTTCTCTCTCTTGTTTGTTGAATAAGGTAAAATCCTCTCCTTATTCATTATGTAATCTCCAGACTTACAACAGCACATGCCAATCATTCTAGAAGGATTAAAGTTGGTTAAAAAAAAAAAGCCTATACGTATTTATTCATATAATATGTATTCAGAAATTGAGCATCTTCTGTGTACAAAACCACAGTGTACATGGTATAATCACCTATATAAGACCTGCATATTTGCTTGGAGTTAGGTATCCGGATAATATAACAAACAAATAATTTTTTTCCTAAAAAAATAAACATTAATACTTACAATACTTAAGAAGCAGCTAAAAGTCATCAGCTGTTTCATTCAGTAGGGGCAAATTGTATACAAGGCTTATATAAGAGTATCAAGTATATGTGCTAATAAGCTTCAGTCTACACAACATAATATGAAGATGCAGAGAAAATGTAAATGGTTTTGAAGTGGATTTGGGGGACAGATGAATTATGTGTGAAGGGAAAAAAGAGGAAGATTACATGTTAAAGCAAGAAAGCATGAGTAATAAAAGAACACAAAACTGAGAACCAGGCTCTGTTTTTCCTTGTTTTGCAGTTACTAGTGAAGCAATCTTGAATACACCTTTCAAAAACTTTTTCTCTCACTCTTCTAAACATGAGTCCTTGACTACAACCAGGAGGGTTATTCTCGTATCTTGGAAATCAGGTTTAGTCTACCTAATCATTGTGACTTTATTCAAGCTGGTCTCTATCAAAGAATAATCTCTTCCATTTCTCTCCTTCCATTCAAAGTTCTATCTGTTCTCCAAGACAGAGTTCAAACTTCATGTCATACATAAAACCTTCCCCAATATTTTGCATCCTATGGCATTCTCATCCTCATCTTAATTCTTAGAGTATGTATAACATGTGTATCATTCATTTAGAAAATAATTCACAATCTTTGCCCTTAACTATTTGGTCATCAGATGTCACATCTCCCTATTTAGTTACTATTCACCTTACAATACTAAATTCTAGCCTTTGCTGTCCCTAACACAGTACTAAATACATACATGATAGTTGCTCAATAAATACTTATAGAATTTAATGGAAATTCGCTGATCTGTGAAAAAGATTACTTACTGCCTAGCAAAGATGAAGAGATATTTCCAGTAACAAGATGGTCACTAGTTACCAAAGTGATTCTTAGACTATGTGATCATTGAGAGCCTTGCAGCAGGCTCCATGAGTATCTTTAATAGAATGTTTCCCCCAAATACTCTACCCAGACCTTTATAGTTTTCACTTTATCTTTTTATTAAGCAGACCCACTAGGCTTCCCCGCCCTGTCAATTGCCTGTGGTTCATTTATTCATGTAATAGAGCTGGGCAGATCATAGTAAGTAACAAAATAATGTAATTTCCCATTTTCCTGTGCTGTGTCCATTTTGTTGTGTCAGAAACTCATATAAGGATATTACATTCATCCCTACTCACTAAGCTCTTTTCAGTTTATAGTTCCAGTAGTAAATAAATGAGGGTCTTTTGTTACTGTCACAGCTATTCTGGCAAATGATAATATTTTCATAGATTTTAACATGATTTTGACTTCTTTCAGTACAAAAATAGTAATTTATATAGTACAAGAAGACCAGTTATTATACTAAGTCAATGAAGGAGCCAGTCCATGTCATGAAAATCCTCATGGCATCTTGCTCACACATGGAGATGTCCAAGTAGATTACATTTGGCCCTGAAAAATCTATTAGATGCACATTACCAGGGTGACTAGAATCATCATGCTGGAACTGTGCGGCCTATTAATTCTTCTTAACTTTGCATGATGATGCTTAATAGTTCTATTCTAATTCTTTCCTACGTTTATATTCTTAGAAGATAAAAGGGAAGAAAAATCTTGTAAAGAGCAAAAACATAGGCTTCATTTGGTATCCCATATTCAATGGCCCTTTAGGGTAATATACTTCAATTAGTTTTTCCAACAAACATCATCCAAAAGGTTAACATGGGTTAAATGTTAAATAAAGGACCTAAAGATCCAGACAAGACATTTTCTCAAGCTGGAAACAATTTGCGCAAGATAAAATTAATATTTCTTTTATAATTACCTTGAGAGTTAATGTAATTGATCTAATTATATCCCCTATGTGAAGCATCCACACTGCCTTTTTATGATTTAAACCTAAACTTTAATGTGTTCTTCATGAATCATTGATGACAGGCCCAAACTAAAACCCAGAAGAACTGCTCAGCTAAGAAATCTTTGACTCTGTCAGCTAATTTACAAAGAGGATTTATAACAAAGAACCCTTAAGGATGTGTGTGACTTGTCTGGTGCAGCATTTTGAGGAGTGGTAGGAATCACATATGTCAAAGATCCACCCAGAATGCCTCAGGAATTATATTTCTCATCACAAATGGTCCTACTAAAACAGTGAAGACAGATGACTTGTAGCATAGTATTTTGTGATCTGTATTGAACAATCCATTTGATCGGTGTCTAAAGTCAGACAGAATTAGAATTGCTGCAAATCTTTAATAATTACTAGAATCCCTCCTACATTCCAGATACCAAGTCCAGTTAAACTGACATTAATGTCACCATTTTACAGATATTTGAAAAATCAATGAAGTTAAATAAGTTGCAACAGGTCACACAGCTGAAAAGTAGAAAGAGAGCAAAAGGAAGAGTGTGAAGTGAAATACAGGCAGATGTAGTGGTCCAGATAAGAGTGAATAGTAGTGTGGACAAGAATGATGCTGGTGGAAAGGTTAAAAACAGGAATATTTGAGAGATATTCAGTAGGATCACATTGACAGGAGTTGGTGATATATTGGATATGAAGAGTAAGGGAGAAGTCAGCATCAAGAATAACTCATGGGTTTCTGGCTAATAGATATAGACTGACGAGAATATCCTTTACTGAGATAAGGAACACTGAATATTGTTTGGCAAAATTCTAAGTTCTGGGCAGGACATGTTGAGTTTGAGATATGCTTGAGATATCCAAGAGAAGTCAGTGGATCGTTGGACATATAAGACTATACTTAGACAGGAGGTCTTGAATGAAAATATACATTTGTCTGTGGCACATATCCACCATGGAATACTATGCAGCCATAAAAAAACAATGAGTTCCTGTCCTTTGTAGGGACATGGATGAACCTGGAAACCATCATTCTCAGCAAACTGACACAAGAACAGAAAGTCAAACACCGCCTGTTCTCACTCATAGGTGAGTGTTGAACAATGAGAACACATGGATACAGGGAGGGGAGCATCACACAATGGGGTCTGTCAGGGGGAAATAGGGGAGGGACAGTGGGGGATGGGGAGTTGGGGAGAGATAGCATGGGGAGAAATGCCAGATATAGGTGATGGGGAGGAAGGCAGCAAATCACACTGCCATGTGTGTACCTATGCAACAATCTTGCACGTTCTTCACA
>CAUYLG010021564.1:0-45915 GCA_963573385.1 Cacajao melanocephalus | reverse complement strand
TACCCCATCCGGCAGCTGTTGTGTGCGTCCCCCGGCCCTCTTCCAGGGGCTGGGGATGCAGCAGTGACCCGCACAGACGAAAGTCCAGCCTCCCAGAGGACATTCCAGGACAACGGAGGGAAGCCCGACTCACCAGGTCAGAGGGTGGAAGGAAGGGAGTGAAGATCATGCTTCCAAGAGTGTGTGATGTGCCAGTAGGGACCAACACGACTTCGTTGAAGACACCGGTGAAGCTCGTCACTCTGCCGGGTGCAAAGAGGCCGAGGGCCTGCCCCGTCCACGCCCCATTCAGCCCCTCTGTCCCTGCCCCATCGTCCCTCCCTCCTCCAGCCTTGTGCTCCAGCAGCGGATACATTTGTGGTATGTCACATTCCGTCTGTTCCTGTGTCTCTTACTCCCACTCCTCCAATCTTTCTTTCCTTTGTTTCTTCCTCCTGGCCCTCCCAGCAGGCTCGAGCCACGTTTCTCCTTGCCCAGTGGAAAAAAGCAGAGCTCTTCAAGCTGGTGGTGAGTCATCGTTTGGTGTCGATGTGGGTGCTTGCCTGCCTTTGATTCACAGGATTATGTACATGGATGCCCTGGGCAGGTGTATGGGTCCAAATGAGTCGCCACAGCAAGGAGGGCGAGCTGGGTAATGGCATCCAGAGTCCAAGTCAACAGCAGTTTTCCTTTCAGAGGGTTATGTGAGACTCCACGTCTGTGTGACAGTCAGTATCAGGTGGTTCAGGGCCTGGAGGGCTTGGACAATGTGAGAGAGAGGGAGAGGAGAAGGGCCTGGGCTGGGATCGGTTGAAAGTAGAACAGCAGTCCAGCCTGGGCAGCATAGGGAGACCCCAGCCCCACAGAAAATTTAAAAAGTAGCCTGGCATGGTGGCACACACATGTAGTCCCAGCTACTCAGGAGGCTGGCGTGGGAGGATTGCTTGAGCCCAGGAGGCGGAGGCTGCAGTGAGCCGTGATCGCACCCCTCCACCGCACTCCAGCCTGGGAGACAGAGCGAGACTCTGTCTCAAAAACAAACTGACAAACAAACAAACGGAAGAAAGTGGAGCAGCAGAAGTGAAAGCTCCTTGTTGCCTGGTCGTGCTATGTCAAATTCAGGCTTTGACATCTGGGTTTCAAGCAATGCTGCCAAGTTATACCCCCTGTTTACTAACCAGGTCTGTGGGATCTGCACCGCTGACTTCACAGGAACTTCCCGCAAACAGTATCCTGAAGGGAAAGTGGAAGTAGGTGGCCTCAGTCTTTTATTTGGCTTTTGAAAAAATAGTGCTGTTTAGGAAAGCAACTCTTACATAACCCTGAGGATACAGAGCTGATCTCTGTAGGCCTATCACGGGCCATGCCCTGAATGAGGCTCTGCTTCAAGCTATTCTGTGAGGGAGAAACGGAGAGAGGCACGAATGGAAGAAGGAGGGATGGAGGGACGTTTATGGGGCTATGGTAGGACTGAGGAGGCGGGCAGCCACTTAGCCTTGGGAGTTGGAATGGAGTCAGTGAAGAGTTCCCAGAGGAGGCATGTTTGAAAGGAGGGACAAAAGAGATTGACCAAGAAAGAAAGAAAAGGGAGAGCATCACAAGTGGAAGCAAGCCCAAGACAATACCGTGAGTTTTTGCAACTGAAAATATATAGGCCCAGTTTTCTGTTCCAGGGTTTAATAGGAAAGTAAAGTCAGTCACGAGGCTGCAGTACAGGAACCTGAAAAGCTGTGCCTTACACAGACACTGAACCTTGGTTTTTGAGAAGCAAAAGTGTATATTTTTAATAGAATTTTGACAGCAGTCCATTGATCATTATTTTCCAGTGTGATTCATGCTTCATGTGTCCTACCTAAGATATCGTTGCCTAGCCTCACAACAGAGATTTTCTCTTCCATTGTTTGTAGGTTTTAATATTTTGCAATTTACACTTAGATCTAGGACTTACTTTGAATTAATGCCTGCATGAAGTGTGAATAATGTCTGGATGAATGGTGAGATACTGAAGTTGTTTGAGTCTTCCATAAAGAGATCTGCTTTTTCCGGCACCATTAGTTAATTGTCAGCTAATTTAATTATCTTTGGGCCTTTATTAAAAATCAACTTAACTATATGTATGTAAGTCTATTTCTAGGCCTTCTATTTCACCCAGTGATCCCTATGTGAATTCTTAAGGTCATATCAGGCTGTCACGATTACCATGTCTTTATGTTTAGTCAGAGACTTTAGTGATGTAAGTCCTTCATGTTTGTTCTTTTCCAAATGGCTTTGGCTCTTCCATGTCGTTTGCATTTATAAATAACTTTGAGAAACAGTTCTTCACTCTAATTATGACTATGGTAAGCCTATAGATCAATGACTTGAGAATTGGCATCTTCACCTGAGTCTTCTGATCAATGAACATGATATATCTCTGTTTATTTAGGTCTTCACTTTCTCTCGCCAATATTTTATAGTGGTCTGCATACAGGTCTTTCACATAGTCCATTAAAATTCTCAATAGACAGGAAGGAATAAGAGATGAAAATAACAAACAAGCAACACAATTATTGGCATAATAGAGGTTTTTAATACCCATTTTTAGACTGCATTCTAGCCTGGGCAGTAGAACAAGAATCCTGTTCTCTCTCCCTCTTTTACTTCCTCTTTCTTTCTCTCGTACATTCTTTTTTTTTCTTTCTTTCTTTCTCACTTTCTTTCCTCTCTTTTCCTTTCAAAAAAAAAAAAAAAAGAAAATGTATGGTCTTATTAAATGCTCTTCAAACTTCATTAATTTTCATCAAAAAACTAAAAAAAAAACACAACAAAAGCAATAGTAGAAATTAAAAATTGCTTTATGATTACAGTATTTTTCTTTTGTGTTTATCTTATGCCTGGTAAATGTATATATGTATGCATTTTGTATGTATATATATAATATATGTATACATTATATATGTACATATGTATGCAAATATATAAACTGTATACATGAATTATATATACAATCCTTTGCTTAATAACAGGGATAAACTTTAAGAAATGCATCATTGGGCAATTTTATCATTGTGTGAACATCATAGAGCAGACTTACACAAACCAAGATGAGAGAGCCCGCTACACACCTAGGCTAGATGGTGTAGCCTACTGCTCTTTCACTACACACCTGAATAACAGGTTACTGTACCGAATACTGCAGACAATTTAATGCAATTGTAAGTATCTGTGTATCTAAACATGGAAAAAGTAGAGTAAAAATATGGCATAATCTTAGAAGACCACCTGTGTCTATGTTGTCTGTCATTGACTGAAATATCATTATGTGGCTCATAACTGTATAGATTATCTGTCCATCTATGTATCTATCTCTCCATCCGCCAGTCCATGCATCCATTCATCATCCATCCATCCATCCATCCAACCATCCATCCATGCTTCCATCCTATCTATCTATCCATCTATCTATCTATCTATCTATCCATCTACCCATCTATCTATGAACTATATTTTATGTTACTCTGTAGTTCGATATTTAAGGAGAAAGCAATGGCTTATTAGTCTCTCCATCATAAAAATATCTTAGCCCTTGTTCATAAATGGTAGCACTGGCACTCATCCACAAATTGGAAAGAGATTCCTCGTGAATATACCATTAAAAAAAACACATCCTCTCATTCTCAGAAAGGAGAACAGTCAGAAGAGAAATAACCCAGGAGAAGGTGCAGAACACATTTACATGGATGGCGGAAATCACCAACTGGCAACCCACTGCCTCGCTGGATTCTTGGGAATGGAAACCAACACGACTAGGAAGAAAACTGCCAGTCCATTTTCAAAGCACACGTTGATTCTTTTGTGTCCAGTCTATTTTATATCATGAGCAAAGTGCTTGAGTTTTCAATTACCTTTTTTTTTTTTTCAAAATATACGTTTAGTATGTTTTTTGAGCTCATAGATTTAAGTTTATAAATGTCTTGGGAGTTGAATGGTTTTCAACAGTTAAAAGTCTGTAGGTGCTGTGGCGCCCTCCTGTGGTGTTTTAACGTTGCGGGGATACCTGAGAGGAGCTTTGTTTTCTTAGCCTTAAAGTTTATGCTTTGGCTTGTTTGGATTGGTTTGCTTTGTTTTCTCCCTAGATGTTTATAGGGTATTGCTTCATCTTTTGGGATATGTCTAGGCATGATCTTATTTTGGATGTTACTTTCTGAAATGCCGGTGATGAATACTAATTTGTACGAGTAGGGAGTTGAAGCCTCCACACATATCAAGAAGAAGAACTTAATTGAAGGAAAGTTAGTAACATAGATAAATTAAGCATTGTCTGAGCAATTCCTCTACTTTTCCATGTTTATCCTAGCACAAACACCCACAGTGATGTTCTCTCTGTCTCTTTAGCTCTTTTTTTCTCTTTCTCTCTCTCTCTCTCACACACAAACACAGCACACATATCCACAGAAACACACACTCCACACACATAGGCACAAACACACACAGACATATGTACACAAACCCAAGTATACACACAGAAGCACACACACACACACACACACACACAAGCATACGTATACACAGAAACATACAAACACAGAGCTGTACACAAACACATGCATGCACACAATACACAGATTTCCGCAAATACACACAGAGGCACACACACATTCATTTAATGAGCAGTTTCTGGTATTTATCATTCCTGAATGATCATAAAATAGATAATTGCAGACAACTGAGGCAGGAATCATCTAGTCAAGGGAATTGTTGAGTTTCTGGAAAACATAGATTCCTGAGTACAAAGGTGTGGGAAAAGTAGAGAGTGGGGTACAGCTGCTGCATCTTTCAGTTAGTCTTGGAGTTTAGGCTCAGGCATAAATGTGTCCTGAAGGGAAATTTCAGTTTTCTTTTATTCTTTTTTTTTTCTCCACAACTTCCTGTACCTTATTGACATTATTTTCAAAGACTGGTTTATTAGTCTTGTTTCATGATTATTCTACATTTCCATTAAAAAAATCTTTGTGGGCATTTTACAAAAAAATTCAGAAAGGCTATACAAAAGAAAATTCCCTTGGTATGAATTGAAAAGAAAGGAATTAGTTTTTTTCTCAAGTTTAATTTTCATACAGGGGCACAAGTGCAGGTTTGTTATGTGGGTATATTGTACCCAGGTAGTGAGCATAGTACTCAAGAGGTAGTTTTTCAAGCTATGACACACTCCCTCCCACCTGTCTCCCTGCCAGTGTCTATTGCCTACTTAGAACAGTGTCCATCGTTCCCATCTTTATGTTCGTGTGTGCTCATTGTTTGTCCCCCACTTACTAGTGAGAACATGTGGTATTTATCTTTCTGTTCCTGTGTTAATTCACTTAGGCTGCCGGCCACCAGTCCCATCCATGTTGCTGCAAAGGACAATATTTCATGGCTTTTTTTCTTTTGGCTGCGTAATATTTCATGGTGTATGTGCACATTTTCTTTATCCAGTCTATGGGTGGGTACTTGGGTTAATTCCCTATATTTGGTATTGTGAATAGCAGGGTAATTTGGGTTTATTTTCCTTTGGATATATACCCAGTAATGAGGTTGCTGGGTTCAGTGGTAGCTGTGTTGTAAATTCTTTGAGAAATCTCCACACTGCTTTCCCAGGTGGCTGAACTAACTTACATTCCCACCAGCAGTGTAGACGTGTTCCCTTTTCTCCACATCCTCACTAGCATCTGTTATTTCTGACTTTTTAACAGTAGTCACTCCAACTGGTGTAAGATGATATCTCACTGTGGTTTTGATTAGCATAGGAAAGGAATTATTTTTAAGACAAGATTACAACAAGACCATCAATGAGCACCAGATATCTGGTACTCATGGCCTGTTGTAAAATTTGGAACCCGGTGTTGTTACTGAGCACAGTCTCAGCTTGGCTGTTTGCCACTTGCAAAGCCAACAAGAAGAATGAGATGCAGTGGATGGAAAGTGCTGACAGTGAGGTGGTGGCCAGGCTCACACCTAAAGAAACCACCTCAAAGTTTCAACTGGACAAGGGGACTTTAAAAAGGGAACTTGGAATGGGAAGCATGTGGGAGGGGTGCTGGATAGGAGGTCTGCATGTGTTGTTCTGAAGCCCATCTCAAGCTGTGGTCCACCTGGAGCTCAGGCTGGTGTCATTCTCAACTATTGTCAGGGTATAGATTACCCCGGTGAGATAATCTCTGGGATTTCGCAGCTGGGTCTCCACATACGATTTATCTCAAGATTAGCCCCTGGACCTTCCAATAAGCACATAATTACACACAAGTGTACAGTTAGATAAATATGCATGGTGTAAGGAAGTGTATGGTGAGAAAGAGAGGGATATGGTATTCCAAAGAAAGTTCATTTCAAGGATGTATTTTAAGACTAAGGAGGGACCAGGTGCGGTGGCTCCTGCCTATAATCCCAGCACTTTGGAAGGCCAAGGCGAGCGGATCACTTGAGGCCAGGAGTTCGAGACCAGCCTGGCCAATATGCTGAAACCCCATCTCTACTAAAAATACAAAAATTAGCCCGGCATGGTTGTGTATGCCTGTCATCCCAGCTACTCAGGAGGCTGAGGCAGGAGAACTGCTTGAACTCGGAAGGCGAAGATTGCAGTGAGCCAAGATTGCACCACCACACTCCAGCCTGGGTGAGAGAGCAAGCCTCTGTCTCAAAACACAAACAAACAAACAAAGACTAAGGATGGCAAAAAAGTTTTGGCAGAACATTTTAAGGTTACATCTTGAGACTCGGGGGAAAGGAAAAAAGTTTTAAAGTGTACTTTCAAGCTAGACTGGTTACACTGTGACTGTATGGTCACTATTCTGACTATTTATGGCTTATTAGGAGTAAATAAAAGTGTAGAATAGACTTCTTCACGATAGCCAAGATATGGATTCAACGTGGGTATCCAACAATGGATGGATAAAGAAAGTGTGGTACATATACACAACAGAATACTATTTAGCCATAAAAAAGAATGAAATTTTGTCATTTGCAACAACACAGACAGACCTTGAGGACATTGTGTTAGGTGAAATAAGCCAGAAATAGAAAGTTAAACATTGTGTGTTCTCACTCATAGGTGGAAGCTAAAAAAAGTGGATCTCAGAATACTAGATGCTGAGAAAGGGAAGGGGAAGGCAGGGACAGGGAGAGATTTGATAAAGAATACAAAATTACAGTCAGATAGGAGGAATAAGCTGTAGTGTTCTATGGCCCTGTAGGATGATTACAGTTAACAATAATTTGTTTATGTAGTTTCAAATAGCTAGAAGAGAGGATATTGAATGTTCCCGACAAGAAGCAATGATCAATATTTGAGATATGGATATGCTAATACCCCGATATGATCACTCTACAATATATGCATTACAATATCACTATGCACTCCATAAATAAGTATTGTGACTATGTGTCAATTTAAAAAATTTTTTTAAATTTTAAAGTGCCATTTCTTGTGGAGAAATTACCGTCCATGTTAACTGTTTTGGGTGAATGACGTGGAACAGTCACTGCAGAAATCAGTACAGTGATCCTTTAAGAAATTACAAAGAGAATTAGTGTATGATCCTGTAATCCTACTTCTGGGCATATACCCAAGGGAATTGAAAGCAGCGTCTTAAAGAGATATTTTCACACCCAATGTTTATTGCAGTATTAATCACAATAACCAAAAGGTAGAAGCAATCCAAGTGTCCACTGGCAGATGACTCGATAAACTGAATGTGGTTTATCTATACAATAGAATGTTATTCAGCCTTAAAAAGGAAGGAAATTTTGACCCATGCTACTATGTGGATGAACCTTGAGAACACTATGCTCGGTGAAATTAACCAGTCACAAAGGGACCATAGTTTATGATTCCACTTACATGAGGCACTCAGGATCACCAAATTTACAGAGACAGAAACTAGAATGGTGCTTACAGGGCACTGGAGGGGAGAATGGGGAGTTGTTGCTTAATCAGGACGGAGTTTCAGTTTGGGAAGATAAAAATTTCTGGAGATGAATAATGGTGATGTCTGCACAATAATGTGAATGTACTTAATGCCACTTAACTTGGTGCCTAAGAATGATTGAGATTTTTTTCAGGAAATGCTAAAAGTTTTCTATTGTCTCTGCTAGAAATAGGAGCAAGAGTTAAATAAGATCTCTGTATTTTCATGCTCCACTCCAAAAGATATGTACCCCTGGAACCTGTGAATGGGAGCTTATTTGGAAATATGGGCTTTGCACATGTGATATAGCTAAGTATCTCAAAATAAGATCATCTTGCATTTAACTTGGATGCTGCTAAATGCAAGAACAAGTGTCCTTGCAAGAGACAAAAAAGGAGACACAGACACAGAGAAGAAGGCCAGGTGGAGATGGAGGCAGAGACTGGAGTGATGCAGCCACAAGCCCAGGGATGCTGGAACCCCCAGGAGCTGGGAGAGGCAGGAAGGGTCCTCCCACTAGAGCTTCTAGAAGGAACTGGTTACAACTGTAGTGTATTAAACTAGGAAGCCAGTCCGAGTCGCAAAGCTGAAGAACTTGGAATCTGATATTCAAGGGCAAAAAGATATGTTGACAAGCCTAAGCCTTAGAACCTGTGAATTGGACCATCTTTGCAAAGAGAGTCTCTTCAGATTTAATTAGTTAGGGATCTGAAAATGAGATCATCCTGGATTAGAGAGAGCCCCGAATGTAATGATCATTGTCCTTCCAAGAGACAGAAGAGGAAACACAGACACAGAGGAAAAGACCAAGTGGAGATGGAGACAGAGACTGGAGTGATGTGGCCACAAGCCCAGGGATGCTGGAGCCACTAGGACCTGGAAGAGGCAGGAAGGGTCCTCCCCTAGGGCCTCTGGGGGAAGTGAGGCCCTACTGACACTTTGATGTTGCACTGCTGGTGTCCAGAACTGTGAAAGAACAAATTTCAGTTATTTTAGGTCACCAAGTATGTGGTCATTTATCGCAACAGTCCTAGGAAAGTAACACAGGCTACAAGATAAAGTACCAGACAACAAAGGAAAACTGGGTAGACAGTGAAGAACCCGATTTTATCCTGGCAATGAACCATGTAATTGCCAAATTTCTCACACATTCTTCCAAAACTAGGACAAAAGCAGGGGAAAGACAAACTTGATCTAGAATAAGGCATTTTGTAAATCACTGTGATAAAAAAATAAAAATAAAAACAGGTAAGGCATTGAAAATCAGGAATGAAGATGCAGTATGAACCATGCTGTTGAGGCTCCATGGGCATGGGTGTGAGATGGCAGAGAGGCTGATAATTGGGAAACAATGGAGGAGCTGAGAGACTGGAGGTCCCATTTTGGTAGGAATTGGGAGTTTAGGAAGTTGAAGATCTAGGTTGGAGTCACAGAGTGGAAGTTTTCAGTTTGTTTTAGATGGATGACAGTTTCAGAAAATGGCACAACTGGCCATGGTAGAGGGTGGTGATGGTGGATTGAAAATGAAGGTCATTGACATGAAGTAGAACAAGGAATGATGAGACCAATACCAGTAAGGAATGGATTGTCTGCATGAACAACAACGCAGTAAGATTTCAGGACGAGAATCAGTGGAATGACAGCCAAGGATCCAATCCCTCTCATACTTGCACTAGAATGTGAACACACGTGTCAGAATGGCTTGACCAACATGCTATGAAGAACTCAGATCTAGGCAAATAAACTGAATCCATTACTCCTTATCTTCTTACTCACTGAGATGGAAGCATGGAGGAAAGAAGATAAAGTCTACTGTAGCTGCTACTAAAATATTGGATTTGTCTTTTTGGAATGCTTTTAAGGAGCTCTAAATTGCAAAGACCTACAGTCAGCATTTCTGGTTTGACCTCAGGGCAAGGTGCAAAGATGTGTATATTTTATAGGCATTAAAAAGATGCTTCAGAAGAAACATAAGCTGTATAGTCATCCCATTCTTCCACAGACTATGATGGTTCTAATTTTGTAACTGCTTTTAAGTAAAAGGAGCAGGTAAAAGGAAATGTTGTCCAGATGAGCTATCTCTTCTTTGCTCACTTCAGAAGAATTCCAAACATTTCCAATTGTGCTTAATAATCACTCTCATTGAAATTATTTCTCTCAAAATGCTCACTTTTGTTACCTAAGAGAACACATCTTCTATTTTTATTTTCTGAGGATTAAAAGCTAAATGATTCTCTGTTTTGATTAAAGCAAAAGTCTGATTTTAAAAATGAACCATTTTTGAAGTGTGCATTTCAGTGGCCTTAGTACACTCACAGCATTGTACAATCATCACCTCTGTCTAATCACAAATCATTGTGGTCGTTTTATTCTCTCTTGATCCCATTCATTCTCTGATGAATTTGAGGCATTGTAAAATTGCATTCTGTAAGAACCTGAGAAGGGAAAACATGCCATAATTCTCTCCCACCAAAACCCGGAAGGGAAGTGTTAACGTTTCCTCCTACCTTCTCCCTTTGTCTGTTTGCAGTGGGCTGTTTCGTCGAAATGCCATTCAGACCTCAGGGAGCAAAGGGCCGTTCCAGGCTGAAGAATGCTCTATTATTTAATATTTCTCTAAGATCATCTTTCCAACGGCCATTGTCTAGTGAGAATCCTGAACAATGAATCTGAAAGAAGCAGATGGAAGCTTTTATTCACTGAAGAGCATCATCAGTTAAGTGACTTTTACTTTCATCCGATGAGACTTCAGTTCGGGGTCTCTGATATCAGACTGACACAATGCAGTCTTGCTGATACCTTTCAAAGAAAGAGTCTTTCTCGCAGTCCAGTACAATACCCCAGAATCCAACCTGGAAAATAACAGCCTTGCACCAAAATAACTTATACATGGTGCCTTTGTGCTGAGTTACTGGTATTAAGATACTTAGGGGTGAGGAAAAAATCTACTGTAAATGTGACCACATTTGCTCATGATTTTAAGTAATTCCAAAATATTTCTTACCAATTCAAAGAAAATGTGATGCTCCAATCTTCCCCAGATTGCACCATAATTATCAGGCCATACACTATTTGGGAGAGTTGCCATGCATCAGAAAAGATAGAAGATTACTCAGAACAGAAGACATTATGGTATTAAAGTGCGTTGCCTAGATGGTTACCAGAGGCTGGGAAGGGTAGCTGAGAGTTGGTGGAGGAGGTGGGGATGTTTAATGGGTACAAAACACAAAAAAAAGAATGAATAAGACCTACTTTTTGATAGCACAGCAGGGTGACTAAAGTCGGTTATAACGCAACTGTACATTTTATAATAAAATAACTTAAAGAATGTAATTGGATTATTTATAACTCAAAGGATGAATGATTGATGGGATGGATACCCCATTCTCCATGATGTACTTATTTCACATTAAAAATTTAAAAAGAAGGTTGCCTTTGAAGTGCAACAGCAGCACATAGAAGACATACCTCAGTGGGTTTGGAGAATCAAAGGTTCCCCAAAGGAAATGATGCTTATGCTGAAACTAAAGGGAACACTCAGGGGGAGTTTGGTGAAACCTTTAAATACACATTCTAGAAGAAGGGAGACTTTTTCTAGGCAGAGACAGACACACTGTCATGGACCCAGAGGTAAGCTTGGTGTCCCTGTACCAACCAGGAACAGCAGAAACAAACACAAACAAAACCAAAAAAGCAATGAGACAGGTAAACAGAGTCTTCTCTAAGACACAATCCAAAAGGAATGCACGTTGTTCTGATCACCATACAGAGCTACCATACAAGGACTGAGAACAGAAGAATGACAAATGGACTTGTGTATTTTAGGAAGAGGACTCCAACTATAGTTTGGAGAATGAATCACATTGGATGGAGGAGAAAGACAGAATATTCAGGCAGCCTTTTATGTTTATACATGATATGGTTTGGCTCTGTCCCCACCCAAATATCATCTTGATTTTTAGCTCCCATAATCCCCATGTGCTACGAGAGGAGCCTGGTGGGAGGTAATTGAATCATGGGGGAGGGTTTTCCCATGCTGTTTTCATTATAGTGAATAAGCCTCAGGTGATCTGATGGTTTTATAAAGGGCAATCTCCCTGAACACGCTCTCTTGCCTGCTGCCATGTAAGACATGCCTTTTGTTTCCCCTTCACTTTTTGCCATGCTTGTGGGACCTCTCCAGCCATGTGGAACTGTGAGTCCATTAAGCCTCCTTCCTTTCTAAGTCACTCAGTCTTGGATATGTCTTTATTAACAGCATGAGAACGGACTAATGCACTACCACATCTCTCTCTCTCTTCTTTTTTTTTAAAAGCCAAGGCCAACTATTTGACAATGACATTAGCTAATAGATTAAGTTATGTCCTATCAGGGAAAGTGTAAAGGATGGTGTTGGTATTTCTGCACCAAGTAGTGCAATAGTAGTATTTCACGGAATATATATATTTCACAGTTAGTAACGTATCTTCCATTCCAATATGTAGAAACAGAACTCCCCTCCATCCTGGCTTAACAATTCACAATATTGCTCAATCTCTTCAAAACTCCACTCTCAGTGAATCTAGACAACTCACTAAATATTAATATAATGCATTGACTTGTGTCTCTGAAAAAGACAGCTCTAAGTCCTAACCTCCAGAACTTGTGAATTTGGAAAAACAATCTTCGCAAAGGCAATTTTAAGATGAGAATCAAGATGAGATTATGCTGCATTAGAGACAGCAGGCCCCAAAGCTGATGACAAGTGTTCTTACAAGAGATATACAGAGAAAAGTGGGAAAACCCATGTGGAGTTGGTGTCAGAAAGTGGAGTGATGTGGCCACAAGCCCAGGGACACCTAGAGCCACCAGGAGCTGTGAGAATCAGGGAGGATCCTCCCCTAGAGCCTCCAGAAAGAACTGGACACAATTATAGTGGGTTAAATGGTGACCCCCTAAATATGTGTTTGTGTCCTATCCCCCAGAAACTGTGAATGGAAACTTACTTGAAAGTAGAGTCTTTGCAGATGTCATTAGTTAAGGATCTGAAGATGAGATCATCTTGGATTAGGGCGGACCCTAAATGCAGTGACAGGCATCCTTCTAAGAGACAGAATAGGAGACACAGACACAAAGGAGAAGGCCACATGGAGATGGAGGCAGAGACTGCAGTGATGCGGCCACAAGCCCAGGGATGCCTGGAGCCCCCAGGAGCTGGGAGAGGCAGGAAGGATCCTCCCCTAGAGCTCTCCAAGTGAACCTGACACCTTGATTTTCTGAGAGAGAGTGTGGCCCTGCTAATAGCTCTCTCTTGGACTTCTGTTCTCTACAATGATAAGAGGATAAATTTCTATTGTTTAAGCCACCTGGCTTGTGACTATTAGTTATGAAAACTCCAGGAAACTAATACAAATAGCTATGCCTTTTGTCCAATATAAATATTTAAACATTATTCTGAATTTTAAATTACAACAGTTTTTAAAAACTGATTAAATTGGAATGTGACAAATATATATTTTTTAAAAAAGTCTTTTCCATAGATGTGCTGAAACAACTGATCATTCACATTTAAAACAAAAAAAGAACCTTGACATAGACTCTACACCCTTCACAAAAGTGAACTCAAAATGAGTTACAGATCTTAATGCAAGATGAAAAACTATAAAACGCCTTAAAAATAACACAGGGGAAAATCTAGATGCCCTTTAATTTGTCAATGACTTTTAAGTTGCATCACCAAAGCATGATCCAGCAAAGGAAGAGTGGCAAGCTGGACTTCATGAAAATTAAAAATTTTATACTCTGCAAAAGACACTGTCAGGAGAATGAAAACACAAACCACAGACTGGAAGAAAGTATTTTCAAAAGGCATAGCAGATAAAAGACTTTTATTTGCAACATACAAAGAATTCAGGACTCAACAGTAAGAAAATAAGCAATTTTAAGTGGGCCAAAAACTTTAAGATACAGTACCAAAGAAGATGTATAGATGGCAAACAAGCATATGAAGAGACATTCCACATTATATGTCATTAGGAAATTAGAAATCAAAACAACAGTGACATACTGCTATACATCTATTAGAAGGGCCAAAATTCAGAGCACTGACAACACCACATGCTGGTGAGAATATGAAGCAACAGGAACTCTCATTCCTAGATGATGGAAATGCAAAATGCTACAGCCACTTTGGAAGACAGTTTGGTGGTTTCTTACAAAACTAAACACACTTTTACCATACAGTTAAAAAAATCACACTGCTTGATAGTTAACCAAAGGAGCTGACAACTTATATCCCAACAAAAACCTACATGCAAATATGTATACTAAGTTTATTTAAAATTGCCAAAATCTGAAAGTAATCAAAGTCTTCCATAGGTGAGCAGATAAATAAACATTGTTACATCCAGGCAATGAAATATTAGTCAGTGTTAAAAAGAAATAAGCTATCAAGCCATGAAAAGACATCAAAGAAACTTAAATGCATGTTTCTAAGTGAAAGAAACCAATCTGAAAAGGTTACATACTATGAGACTTCAACTATTGGACATTCCAGAAAAGGCAAAACATGGAGACAGTAAATAGATCATGATTGCCAGGCTCTAGAGGCAGAAGTGGTGTATTAAATAGATGTAGCACAGAGGCTTTTTAGGGCAGTAAAACCTCTCTGTATGATGCTATAATGATGGGTCTATGTCATGCTAGCTTAGTGCCTTACTTACACAAAGTGGGATCACCTGGGAGCAGGTGAGAAATGCAGAAATCTCAGGCTCCCCTCAAGATCTACTGAATCCGAGTCTGCATTTTAACAAGATCTTCCAATACAGTGGACGCACTTTAAAGTTTGACAAGTCCTGGCCTAAGCATATTTAGTTTTCTAAGCTCTGATAAGGGTTCATAAGAAATCTACCCATGCATATAGTTAATTCACTATTTTGTAATTATTTTGTTTTCTAATTTAATTTCTTCAATCCCTCCTTCTATCTCTGTTTTATCATTTCTCTAGTTGTAAGTGAGCTCTTTTTGAAGACTCATGATTGTTATTTAAATACATAAAGCCCCTAACTACCACTGATGCACAGCCAACAAGAGTCACTAGCTTTCATGAAAAATGCATATTCCATTTAAAGCAGAGATACAAAAAAAAATCTTATAAAGTGTGTATTTCCCTTAAGGTAGGTGGATGCACAGATAAACTATATTCTCATGTTCAGAATAAGTCTGTTTTATCCTATGTTAATTCATCTTCACCTCTTCTTCAGATAATTAAAAACTGTATTTTCAACTCAAAAAATAATTGAATTTAGATTGACATAGTTCCTGAAGTAATTAATTTTGTGTTGTTTATCTTCTAAGTTCTGAAAACATACAGGGCTTTAGTATTCACTTGAGAATAAAAGCAATAAATAAACTTTAAATTTCCTTGCACCAAAATACATGAAGAAAACTAGGAACTGATTCAATCTTTAATGCTTAAGAATATGTTTTATGGCTGGCTGTTGTGGCTCATACCTGTAATCCCAGCACTTTCAGAAGCTGAGGCAGAAGGACTGCTTGAGCCCAGTAGTTCAAGACCAGCCTGGGCAACACAGCAGAAACCCATCTCTACAAAAAAATACAAAAATTAGCTCGGCATGCTGGCATGGGCCTGTAGCACCAGCTACTTGGGAGGCTGAGGCAGGAGGATCACTTGAGTCCAGGTGGTAGAGGCTGCAGTGAGCTATGATTGCCCCACTACACTCTAGCCTGGGTGACAGAGAAAGACTCTGTTGAAAGAAAGAAGAAAGAAGGAGAGAGACGAAAGAAAGAAAGAAAGAAAGGAAGGAAGGAAGGAAGGAAGGAAGAAGGGAGGGAGGGAGGAAGGAAGGAAGGAAGGAAGGAAGGAAGGAAGGAAGGAAGGAGAGAAAGAAAGAAAGAAAGAAAGAAAGAAAGAGAAAGAAAAGAAAAGAAAGAAGGTAGGGAGGGAGGAAGGAAGGAAGGAATGAAGGAAGGAGAGAAAGAAAGAAGAAAGAAGGAAGAAAGAAAGAAAGAGAAAGAAAAGAAAAGAAAGAAGGGAGGGAGGGAGGAAGGAAGGAAGGAATGAAGGAAGGAAGGAGAGAAAGAAAGAAGAAAGAAAGAAGGAAGGAAGGAAGGAAGGAAGGAAGGAAGAAAGAAGAAAGAAAGAAAGAAAGAAAAAGAAAGAAAGAAAAGAAAAGAAAGAAGGGAGGGAGGGAGGAAGGAAGGAAGGAAAGAAGGAAGGAGAGAAAGAAAGAAAGAAAGAAAGAAAGAAAGAAAGAAGAGAAGAATATGTTTTACTAGAATACTCAGAACGCATTGAGTAATGAACAATTGGAATAATATGAAGAGCCCTTTCATATGTACTTTTAGAACTAACCATGAAGACAGTGCAAAAATCCTAATTGGGAAGTAGTTTCGTTCAACATGTATGATTAATAAAGGATCAACACTCAGACTCCATGAGCAACTTCCATGAACCAAAAAGCAATCCTGCAGAAAAGGGACAAAATATTTGAGCAGGCTGTTCAAGGAAAGAAAACCCAAAAAGCTACATTGGGTTTGTAAACGTCTAATCAAAAAAAAAAAAGAATGAGTGAGTATAGAGTTACAGGGCACCCAACAAAAAGAAACTAAATGGTCTCTTTGAATGTATTGATAAAATTCAGCCATATTCCAGATCACAGGGGAAATTTCAATTTATTTCAAAGAATAACAAAAACTGGCCACAAACTCTGTCCATCCCTGTAGGTACACCCCATCTCAGTGGGATTCTATTTCAAAGAATCAATAGCATATATAGTTTCTCTATATATGAGACACCAGTGACAAAAATATAGCTTTTAAAAAGCAGATCCAAATATACATTTGGAACAATAAAATATATAATTTTGATTAATTCATGATTTACAAAGAAATCAGTCATATATATTTGATCAATGTCCTAAAAATTAAGTTACTCAAAACAAAGTTTAGGCTGGATGCGGCAGCTTACACCTGTAAGTTAAGCACTTTGAGAGGGCAAGACAGAAGGATTGCCTGAACCCGGAGCTTGAGACCAGCCTGGGGAACATAGCAAGACCACCTCTCTACAAAAAATGCAAAAATTACCTGGGTGTGGTGGTACACACCTGTAATTCCAGCAACTGAGAATGCTGAGGTGGGAGGATTGCTTCAGCACAGAAGTTTGAGGCTGCAGTGAGCTGTGATCATGCAACTGTACTCTGGCCTGAGTGACAGAGCAAGACCCTGTCTCAAAAAAACAAAAAATTATTTTTCTCATCATTCTAGTGATCAGCAGCTTGAGTTGGGTTCAGTGGGATGGTTCTTCTTCTGTCTCACCCACCAGGGTTTCTCAAGACCCTCCAATCATCTGGCAGCTCCACAGGAACAGGATAATTTTCACCCTCCAAGAGCTTGGAACAGGCTCTTTACCAATCAGTATCATGTACAAAGGAGGCAAGAGAGGGAGCTACAAAGCCCCCTAAGGCATCATCCGAGGGATCTCACCTTCAGGGATATCACCTTGCTATGTGACTAATAATCCCTGGGTTAAAGGAAATGACAGGACAAGCCCAGATTCAAAGGAGATGAAAAAGTAGAATACGTTCTTTAATCCCACTGAGATGGCATGCACCTGTAGGGATAGGCAGCAAAATCCCACTGAGATGGGGTGTACCTACAGGGATGAACACAGTTTCTGGCATTTTTTCTCATTTACTTCACCAAATAACAGTTTAATTATTACATATTTGTACATCAAAGGTGCTCAGCTACCAATGGAGTTTTGGAGTAGACTTAGATATAGATAAGCAGAGACGGTAAGAAAGAGAGAGATAATAGGTGATGATGATGATGATGATTGGTAGGTAGATACATAGATGATGGATGGATAGAGATGATAGATGGAAGATACATAGATAGATACATAGGCAGGCAGACAGATAGATACATAGATGAATAAAGATAGATAGATAGATGATAGATAGATAGATAGATAGATAGATAGATAGATAGATGAGATAGGTGATAGATACATACATACATGCATACATAGATACATAGATGACACAGGCAGATAGGTGGTAGTCGGATAGATGAAGAGATAGATGAGATGGATGATAGATAGATACATAGATAAGATACATACATAGGTAGATTATAGATAGGTAGATAGATAGATATCACAAAGGATATATAAATATGTAGCTATAAATGAGTTTTTAGAAGTAATTAAAATATTCAGTGATAGAAATTGGTGAAAATACAATAAAAGAATCCTTTAATAAGTTTAAAGAAAATAATAAATGTCAGAACAAAAATTACTGAAATAGAAAACAAGCATATCATATCATAGGGAAAAAATCAATATATCCCATATATCTACTGGTATTATTTATCCTAATCAGACAGGGATGATACATGAAAATCTTAAGCACTATTCTAAACATGGCATATTAGGAATGTTGGTGGCATGGCCAGGCAGGGTGGTGAATTTGGCAGGAGCACAGAGAAGAGGTCAGAGCTAGCTGTGTAAATTTGAGAACCATCAACTGAACATGCTGTTGAAAGCCATGGCAAGACATGAGACCACAGAGACTGAACATAGAAAAAGAAACTTTATGTAAAAGATGGAAGGAAGGAAAGAAAAAAGGGAGAAAATAACTGGTTTTGCAAACAGAGCTTCATGGTGGTTTTCTTAACTCCCCCTCCTATAAAAACTACTGTGGTTGCAACGGATCCTATTTGAGATAAAACCTTGATTAAGCAGTATTTTATTCCAGTATCAAAGTCAGTTATCTACAAGATAACCTGAAAGATTTCTTTTGGATGAGTGAAATGATATTTTCCAATGGCCATTAAAGTTGTAGCTGATTTAACAAAATCATCTTCTTTAATTTTGTAAGTCAGCATTTCAGCTGACTAAAGACCTTTATCTTTACAGCCACAGTTAAAATGCCTTTTTTACAAGGTGCAACTAAACTGGAGGCGTATCTCAAGTAAAAGGTAGGAATCCCTAGGGAAGAGGCAATATTTAAAGTCCTAAAGGGGAAAAAAATTAAAATTCTCAAATCTTCTGTTCTTGGAGAGAAACTGCCTCAGTGGCATTTCTGAAGGTCCACAGATAAACAGGATATCCAGCAATCCTCACTTCCATTTGAAAAGGTGTCTCCACTAAGACAGGTGCATGACTATTTTGCAATAAATTATGGAAGCTGCAAGAATTTTCCACATTTATTCTTACCATGCAGATGCTTCTTGTGTTGATTAAGCCTGCAATACTAGCAGATCTGGATTCAACAAACCTTATTTTGATTATTTTTCAAAGTTCATTGTATGGAAGGAAAATCAAAGAACAACAAAAATGATGCATAATGTAGCCAGGAGCAGTGGTGCACGCCTGGAATCCCAGCACTTTGCGAGGCCAAGGCAGGTCGATCACTTGAGTTCAAGAGTTCCAGACCAGTCTGGCCAATATGGTGAAACCCCGTCTCTACTGAAATTACAAAAATTAGCTGGGCGTGGTGGTACATGCCCGTAGTCCCAGCTACTTGGGAGGCTGAGGCAGGAGAATGGCTTGAACCTGGGAGGCAGAGGTTGCAGTGAGCCGAGATTGCACAACTGCACCCCAGCCTGGGTGACAGAGTGAGACTCCATCTCAAAAATAATAATAATAATAATAATAATAACGCATCATGCAAAAACCTAACTTTTTTAAGCAGTGAAATAAAGATGAAATTCTTTCCAGCTGGTAAACATTGCCAGGTCAATAGGAGTGGTGTTTCTCTCTCAAATAAATAAATAAATAAAAACAAATAAATAAATAAAAGCCATTCTGCATTTAAGTTGCATCGATTCCATAGTTTGTCTTAATTTTTTATTGTGGAATTTTTTCCAACCATCTTCTTGAATGGGATAGAATATTTTAAGCTTTTGTCAAGAAAAAAAATAATAATGAAGTACACCAGAAAGAACAACCTTGACTCTTTTATCAACTAGTATGAAAAGCGTATCTCCAGTTGCAAAAGGGTCAACGTTGAGCAAATTGTTTAGCATTTTGGACCCCAATATTTTCATATAGATAATAAATAAAGAGGTTCATACATCAAATCTCTCTGGTCATTTTCATGCTTAATATGTTATAATATTTAGCATTTATTTTTGTTCTAGATATCTCATAATAGATATCTACATATCTAGATAGATATCTATATCTAGATATCTAAATATATAGATGGATATAGGTAATATATCTAGATATAATATATAGATAAATATAGGTAATATACCTAGATATATAGATATCTGTATTATGTATAGATATCTATATTATACATCAATTATGTATATAATCTCTCTACATATAGATATAGATATATATCCCTCAGGTGATGAAAAAGAGCCAGTCTCATGAACAAGAGGGAGCAGTGTCTAGAAGGAACTAATAAAAAGAGGCCGTGGAGAGTGCCTGCCTCCCCAGGTCACCCAAAGCACAAGCTCACTGTGCACAGGTTATTAATTTGTCTAAGTTCAGGAAGACAGAACCCCAAACACACATAAGTCACATGGATCAGGTTTGTTACTTGCAGATAGCAAAGGACAACAGAAGCCCAGCATTCAGGGGAGTTGGTCCCCCATGGCTCAGGAAGGCTGCTCAGGGTGGATGCAGTCTCTTCTGCATGTGCCCTCACTTGCAGTACACGTGAGGGACCCAAGAATGCAGCCCACCCTGAATTTTATACCCTAGGGTAACAGGAGCCACTGTGTTTCTACAGGGAAGAACTGGAACAGAGTCCAGGCTGTTCTAGCCAGTTCCTCTTGCATTCCTAACACAGTTATCCTTGTACAAAAGTACAAGTGAGAAAGTGGAGAGAACCAGGTTGTCCCAAGGCCACCAAGAGAACTTTCCTGCACTCATCTCCTCCTGGGCCATCCTCAGGAATAACATCCAACCTGGAAGACAGCCTGCTGTCAGAAATTAAAAGCAAGGAAATGAATGGTAGGGCCAAGTCAGCAGGCATGAGAGAGAGAAGATGTGGATAGGCCTTGGAGAGCAGTTTGAATAACAAGATAGGATTCACTCACGTTAGTGGCAGGCTTTGCTCTTCTCTTTATTCAGCAGAATATGAAGCATTTCATCAAAGTCAAGGTATTCCTTTATATATTCCATGAGTTCCAGGAAGCTTTGCTTAACAGTTACAACCTACATACTGAAGCATGAAGATAAATTGTTCTTAATAAACCTGCATCTGAGATAATTTAACAATCTGGGTTTCAGCCACTGTGGAATTATTTTTAGGACTTAATGGATCTTAATTGTGAATAAACATGTTCTAGAATATATATACATGTATCACAGAGCAACTCTCTTTACAATAATACTTCAGCTAAAATTAAGTGGAACTAAGTACCTGATTTATTTTTAGGGAATCTGTTTATCTTCTGTACTTCATCTCTTTCCAAAAGGATTTAAGATGGTTCATTAGCTGGTGAATATCCAAATCTGTGCATGAAGATGTTTTAAATATGTTAACTTCTTGTAAGTTTTTATTTGCTTGAGGTAACATTATTAATGCTCTTCCTTAAGTCAAACTGAGTGTCACCTAACAGGACATTGTATGAGAAGTGAGTGAGAAAAAAGGCAAAATGCATCAGTGAATATGTTTTCACATTGCAGAATTTAAATTAACATTTAATGTTCCCTTAGAAAGTCAAAATCCTTTGGGGAAATTTTGGCCATTTCCAACTGGACTAAGAGGATTGAAGGGAAATGGATTTGTCCTGCACTTGGAGTAGTATTTTCTTTTTTTTTATTTCTTTTTAAGTTTTTTTGAGATGAGGTCTCACTATGTTGCCCAGGCTAGAGTGCAATGGTGCAGTCATAGCTCACTGCAGCCTTGAACTCCTGGGCTCAAGCAATCCTCCCACCTCAGCCACCTGAGTAGCTGGGACTACAGGGATGTGCTACTGCACCTGATGGTTTTTTAATTTTTTGTAGAGATTGGATCTTACTATGTTGCCCAGGCTAGTCTCAAACTCCTGGCCTCAAGTGATTCTCCTGCCTGGGCCTTTCAAACTACTGATGGAGTAGTATTTTCAAGAAGATGCCACCATTAGCCTTGAGCGACATGCAGTTTGCATAAAGAAAATGAAACCCAAAGGTTCAGGTGAAACTCAGGGCATGACCAGTATTCAATCAAATTTCCGCATATCTACATCTTTCTCCTATGATGCTATATTGCTCAGAATAAGAGAGATGATTTGTTATATTAGGGAAACAAAGGTGGGATCCATGAAGTTCTCTGGGAGAAACCTGGGTGAGACAATCTAAGCTCAGTGATCCGAGAAGACGGATTGAGTACCCTGAGGAGCCATTGAATGCTGTCTCTTTCAACAGCTAGAGAACCTTAAAGCCACATTAAGACAACTCCACTCCCTTTTGCTTCTGTCCTCGGTCACATTAAAAACCCCAGTTGAAGTACGTTGTCCAAGGTCATATAGCCAAGGACTATTAGACTCAGGGGTTGGCCTCTGTATGTATATAACTTCAAAGTCTGTTCCTTTTTATTGTTCCATATTCTTTCCCCAGCCGGTTGCCATTACATGACCAGACATTGTCGAGAATCTAATAACAGTAAGGGAAGAATGAGAAAGAGGCTGCACCTGTGGAATCTGAGGAGGCGTGAAAGAGAAGGAAAGGCACCAAAACAAACTCACTTACTTGAGGAGGTTGCTGCTGGGGTTTGCATGTTTGTTCTCTCCAAACATTTTGAAATGCGATCCCTAACAGCAGAGGTAGAGTGGAATGGGAGGTGCTGGAGTCATGGAGGTGGATCCCTGGTGAATAGATTAACACCTCAGAGGGGGTGAGTAAATTCTTTATTAGTTTCTTCAAGGGAATGCTGGTTGTTAAAAAGGATCTGGTACCGCCCTATCTTTCTCGCTCTGTCGATTTCTGTGGATATCTCTCTCTCTCTGTCTCTCTCTCTCTCTTTCTCTCTCGCACGCATGTGCACGCTTTCTCTCTCCCTTGTGATCTCTAAGCAGATACTCAGCCTTGAACTTCCCAGCCATCAGAATCATGAGCCAAATACAACTTTTTTTAAATAAAATTACCCAGCCTCAAGTATTCCTTTGTAGTAACACAAAATGGACTAAGGCAGTTACTCAGGGCAGGGTTGGCCTGAAAAGTCTGCCTTTTTCTTTTCCCCATGTAGGCAAGAAAAGTTAGCAGCAGACCGTCTGTCTGACACACATCAAATTCACTCCTACCAAGATAACTTTTGTGCAAAATTGCCCATTTGTCTTCATTTCTATCTTTAAAAGTGTATTAACAGAGCAGATGTGTTCATAGCTTACAAAACTGCTGCACAGTGACATGGATAGGAAACCATAATCTCTCATTTAATTAGCAAAGAAATTAATTCAGGAATGTGCAAGAACAAATCTAAACCATTTCTGAAGTGAAGTGTTTAAATTTTCTCTTTTATACCATACGTAAATCCATCTTTTATCAAACATTTTAATTAGGATGCATTCTCCCCACTGGAGCTGGACTCCTGCACCACTGTCAAATGAATCATTGTCCACACAGAGTTTTGTACAGAAAATGGCCACTAAATCTTTGGAAAGTATGGAGAATGATTGGGTACATTATAAATCACGATATTGCAAACACATTCCCAGGTGATCTTGATGCTGCTGGTTCAGGAACTGCACTTTGAAAACCACTGTGCTAAATCAAATTCGGGCTGGAATTCTTCTGTGGAAGATATAGACAGGAAAAAATGGAAGATGCCTTATTTTTTCTTCCCGTCATCAATGTGAACAATGCCTCTATGCGGCCGCTACAATGAAAAACTCCTTGCACATAATGAAATAAACTAGGAAAGGACACAGAGCTGAGAGATGAAGAGAGAGTCAGTATTGGCCATACTGTTTGAAGTCTTCCATCTAGGTATGTCTGGGACAAACCTAAAGAAGCTAAAGTCAATTTGCTTCCATTTTTGCTCAAGCTGGTTTAAGTTTGCTTTTTGTCATTTTTAACAAAAAGACAACTGACAAATACAGACCGAAAAACCAAACAGAGAGAGACAGAGAGAAAAGTTATTTAGATAGTGTAGTGTAAAATAAGATATTCTAAGCATGCAACCTCATTAAGATAATTGGTTCAAAAATCACTCAAGTAGAACAATACTGAAACACTGAGTTGAAATAGGCATAGGGTTTGTATGAGATGAATAAACCACCTCGTAATCTAATTGTGCCATGTGGTTGACTGCTATCTGTTGGAAGTGGATAAAATGAAAAAATTATATAAGAGAGGTAAGCCCAAAACACCACTAATTTCTTTTTACAGAGCCTGACATTTCCCCCCTACATTTTACTAGACGTAAATAAAAGAACATTAATGGTTAGGAGATATTTACTACCTTCTTTCTCTTAATTCCATCATGCATCAAAATAACAAGACAAGAAAAATGAAATATGTCTGACAAATGCTGTAAATAAAAGCAAAAACCCTACATGACACATTGAGTTTTAAAATCAGTTATATTTGAAGTGATTACACACACATTCATTTGCTGTGTAAATTTTAAAATTAAACTACTTTTTAACTTTATTAGCAGAATAAATGCTAAATACTGAATTTTGATACAAAACAAAGTTTAACATGCATTCTATACTTTTCTTCATATAGTAATTGAGATATAGGATTTGGAATTTTTTAATTTTGAGCTTACTTTCCTACTCAGGCAAATAATAGGTATGTGACTTCATATTACTTGCTTAAGTTCTCTGGGCTTTGATTTTCTTACCTATAAAGTGAAAAAAATAATCCCAACCTGACAGAGTTGTGATAACGAGTTAGATAATGTGTGCAAAGCTCTTAAAACAAGGAACTTCCAGATAATATAATGTTCACACACACACACACACACACAGAGTAATACTTTGGTCTGGCAAAACAACCAAATTTTATTGCAAGGTGTGTAAGACAATTTGAATTGTTTCTAATTCTCAGGGAAAATTCTCACATTGGGCTTTGGAAAATGTATCCAGCCCTAGGCATTGCAAGAAGTTTCTGGGAGGCAGTCCAAACATCTATTTATGTAAGAATCTCTTGTCACCTGCTGATTCAAACAATCCAAGTGTTTATCCAAATAATATAGTTTTTTGCAATGGTGTGAAGTCTATACAGTTGGCACGGAATTCCAATCAGCTGCTCTACATCAAGGAGTCAGCATTCAGGAATCCTTGTTGCATGAATGAATTGACAGGCATAGAAAAATATTCCACTGAATCTTCTTATAGATTCAGCAACATTGGAGTGGGAAGAAAACTGAACATACAAACCAAAGACTGGTTTGTATCTAAGTCCACCCTTTTCTCACTAAGTCAGCTTAGGTGCTCCATTCAACTCTGCATCCACATCCCCTCATGCTGCTTTTAACTAATTAGCCCAGCAAGATACTTCCACTGCTTTGGGGCACAAATAAAGATTGTCACAACTTTTAGGAAGGAGAAAATAGATATCGATTAAATTATACTTATGACCAATGTCAACATCATAGGTCACATGCCACCTTCAGGTTTTGAAAGTGGGTAGTATAATAAGGTGCTTATTATTCCTATTCTGGAATGAGGCTTTGTACGGTCACATTCTGGCTTTGCCCATTGCTGGCTCTGGAGCCTCATTTAACTTCCCCATACCTCAGTTTTCTAATCTGTAAAATGGAACTGATCCTATCATTGACCTAAAAAAGTTCTTATGAAGATAAAATTAACTGCTGTATGGGAAGTGCTTGGAGCAAGGATTGACACATATTAAACACTCAAGAATCAATGAAATAAGCAATGTTCTTGAGTGTTTAATATGTGCCACTCATTGCTGAATGTAATTATTTTGCCACACTTTGCTGAATTGCTCACTACAATTACTTAGAATGGAGGTGTGTGGCAGAGACACACACGTGAGTCACTACAGCTGTGAATGGACACAGGGGCCATGCAGGTTACTATTTGGAATAATACAACTTTTTATTCTTTCATGGTATGGTATGAGTATTAGTTTTCTATAGCTGCTGTGAGGTTGGCGCAAAAGTAATTGTGGTTTTTGCAAAATAAAAAGTTTCTCCATTGCAGTAAAATAAAAGTAACAAAAATAAAAATTTCACCAACCTAATGTAATGAATTACCATAACTTGTGGCTTCAAATAACACACATTTATTGCCTTTTAGTTCTGGAGGTCAGCAGTCAGAAATGGATCTTGTTAGACTGAAATGAAGGTGTCAGCAGGGCTGCTTCTTTCTGGAGCCTCCAGCAGAAAATCTATTCTCTTGCCTTTTCCACCTTCTACAAGCAGTCACGTTCGTGGCTGTAAGCCCATTCCCCCACCTTCAAAGTCAGGAATGTCTGGTTGAGTCCTTCTCACATGTCATCACCCTGATTTTTTTCTACCTCCATTTGTAATCTACCCTTGCAATTACGATTAGGAATCAACCAGAAAGTTCAGGATCATCTTGTCATCTCAAGGTTTTAATCATATCTGCAAAACCCCTTTTGTTACATAAGGTCACATATTCACAGGTTCTGGGGATTATGATGTAGACATCTATGGAGGCCTTTATTCTGCCTAAGACATAAGGATTAAGAAGATGTACATTTGGGTTGGTTCATCTTGCATGTTCTTCACATGTACCCCAAAACCTAAAATACAATAAAAATTAAAAAAAAAAGAATTAAAAAAAAAAGAATGAAAAAAAAAAGACGTAGACATCTTTGGGGGCATTATTCTGTCTACCACGTGGAGATTAAGATGTGGACATCTAGGCCAGGTGTGGTGGCTCACACCTGTAATCCCACCACTTTGGAAGGCTGAGACAGGCGAATCACCTGAGGTCAGGGGTTTGAGACCAGCCTGGCTAACATGGTGAAATCAGGTCTCTTAAAAAAAAAAAAAGATGTGGACATCTTTGGGGCCATTATTTTATCTGCCACATGGAGATTAGAACATGGACATCTCTGGGGACATCATTCTGTCTACAACATGAGAATTAGGATGTGGGTATCTTGGAGGACATTATTCTGTCCCCACATGGGGATTAAGATGTGGACATCTTTGAAGGTCATTATATACCATGTGATTAGAACATAGACCTCTTTGGGGACACCATTCTGTCTACTATATGGTAATTAAGATGTGGACAACTTTCACCACCACTTTGGGGCCATTACTTGGTCTACCACATAGGGATTAGGATATGGGAATCTCTGGGGGGCATTATTTTCTTCACTACAGCAGCAAATCAAATGGTCACCACATCAAATAGCCAACCTAGGATCAAATAGTTATCACAGGTACAATTGCCATTTATTCAATGTTTACCATATATTACATGCTGTGCTGGGACATATATCATTTCATCTAATCTTCTGATAGTCATGGGAGGAGCTTTAGGCTAGACAAGGTCCCCAAGTTCACAAGCAAGTGCAATACAGACCCAAACTTCAAACTGGTCTGTTTATTTAAAAAGGAGGTGTTCTGAGCTACTCAGCTGCCATCTCTCTAATTTACAGATATTGAGTTTCAACCAGTTCTTTCACTGCTACAAAGTCTTCCTAGGGAATTTTTGTTTTTTGTCACCTCCCACTAAATTACATGCTGAGAGTTTATCAAGTCTGGGTGATCAGTCAGAGCCCGGAAGGAGCTCACGATCAAGGTTTTCTAAAAAATCTGAATAGATATTTCTTAAAAGAAGACATAAATAGCCAACAGATATACAAAGTGGTGCTTAACATCACTAATCATCAAGGAAATGCAAATCACAACCACAACGTGATATTGCCTCACATCTTTTAGGACGGCGATTATCAAAAGTTAAAGTATGACAAGTGTTTGTGAGGGTGTAGAGAAAAGTGAGCCCTCAGTGGAAGTGTAAATTGGTACAGTCGTTACACAAAATAGCATGGAAGTTCCTCAAAAAAGTAAAAATGGAACTACCATACAACGTAGCAATTCCACGAAAGCAGCTACTTGAAATGATATTTATGCACTCATGTGTATAGCAACATTATTCACAATAGCCAAAAGGTAGAAGCAACCCGAGTACTCGCTAATGGATGACTGCTTAAGCAAAATGTGGTCTATACCAATGACAGAACATTAACCCACCTTAAAACAGTGGGTTCTTCCATTTGCAATAAAATGGATGAACTTGGAGGACATTATACTACATGAAATAAGCCAGGCACACAAAGAAAAATACTGCATGATCTCACTCATATGTAGAATCTTAAAAAGCTGACTCCATAGCAACAGAGTAGAATGGTGGTAATCAGGGATGGGGAGATGGAGAAAATGGAGAGATACGTTGGTTAAGGTACAAAGTTTCAATTATGTAGAACGAATAAGCCTACAGATCCAAGGCACAGCATGGTGACTATAGCTAATTATACTGTATTGTAAACTAGAAATTTGCAAACAGTAGATTTGTGTGCTCTTATGACACACACAGAGTTAATTATGTAAGGTGATGAATATGTTAATTTGCTAGATTATAGTAATCATTTTACTATGGAAATATGTTTCAAAACATCACGCTGTACACCTTAAAAATATAAAATTTTTATTAATTTTTTAAAATAGGTACCAAATACCTTATAGTAGCATTGCTTTTACACTTGCTTTTTGAAAAGCAGGTTTGCCCATACCAGAGGTTTCCAGCTAAAGAGCTTCCCAAGAAAGTAAAACATTTCACTTTATTTAATTAAGATGCACCACTTGATTACTGTCTAGTCATTTAATAATTTTGTTTTTGCCATTAAAAAGGTTTTTACTCCCATTTAATTACTTTAATTTGTTTTGCAATACACTTTCAGACACATCAATAATGCCTTCAGCCAGATCAAACACTTGGACTCCTAAATCAGGTCAACTCAAACCTAATGTGATAATGCTTTTCCCTCACTACCAAAAGATGAAAGGAACTTTGGGGAAAATTTGACAAAGCATAAATAAGTCTTTATAAGGAAAAAAAAAAGCAGCAGGAAGAGTAATAAATTTCCAACATGCTTTGATAGTTTTAGTCTACACATTCTAATATACCCTTAGGTAATAGAAACACTGTTTCTTGTTTGATGGCAGTGGTTAAGAAACAAAAAATGGCTGAGTGAAAATGAGGCTGAGTGAAAATGATTCCATCCCATCCTGAGTTATAGCAATAGTTCAGATAACTACAGAAAAACCCAAGTTTTTTATTCCTTCTTTGTGCTGAAAAACTACTCTTTGAGAACAATTTATTCTCACTCTTCTGGCAAAAGCCATATAGGATGATAGGTACTTTGAGTCTGAAAAAACCTTTAAAATCCCAATAAGAATACGCACATTAATTTGTTGATTGAAATATAAACTAATGACTATGAAGATTTTACTTTGTTCCAAGCCCTTTTAGGGGAAGAAATCTGGAATTAATCAAGCTTATGGCATCAAGGAACTTAGTTTGTACTATAAGGGTTAGTGTGTGAGTGTTGGGAAAGTGACTTATAAACAAATGTTTAAAAAAAAAAAAAAGGAACATGTTATATAGACAAGACAAGTCAGTAACAAAACAGGGAAATAAGATTACTCAGGATAGGGAACATTCGCTAGATTGGGTGCTCAGAGAGGCTGAAACTGAGCTGTACATCTCTGCCTTTAGTCTTTACTGCTGTAACTACTCTTTCAATTCCATTTGACTTATTCCCCAGGTTTTTTATACAGGATTTTACATTCAGAAGTGAAAATCCAAACAACAGAAACTAAAGTCCTTTAAATATCTTTTGCTCTCTTCAAATTCTAAACACTCCCCCATTCCTTTAATAAAACAAAATATTCACATCCTTCTTGTTCTTTCTCTCATGTTCTTATATTCTTTCCTGCATTCAATTCCCCCTCTCCTCTCTTCTTCCATTTTCCTCTCTTTCCCATCTCCTCTTCTCTCTCCTCTTTCCCTCCTCCTCACACATACACATTGGTATTAGATAATCATCTATATGTATCTAATTTTTTTAGTAACCATTGTGGAGGTGGCCTTTAAAATTGATTTCTTTCAACTTTCCACTGGTGACAGGTAAATGATGCTTTCTCCCCTGCTACCTGGTGCAGTATTGGGGTCTAGAGAAATGAAGAGATGTCATTGACACCACAGAACTAAAAAGTGTACAGTGAGGGCTGACACCTATTCTTCCCATCAGGTGGTGTCTTACAGAGAGTTTTACCAAGTATCTATTAGCAAGACAGTGTGAAAACCACTAAGCGAACTCACTTATTCATGCAGGCATCCAAAGGCGAATGCTCCCAGGTTTTAAGCACTTGCATTAGGCAGTAAGTCAACTTATATTCATGGTGTGTATTTCAAATGCTTAATTTGCTGCCCATGAATCAAATACCATCTAAAAGGAAAGTAAACTATTCATGGGATCCCAATGATCAGTGATCTAAGATAAGCCTCTTATAAAATCACCCTGCTCTGGGGCAGTAACAAAAAAGAAAAAAAAAAAAGAAGAAGAAAGGAAGCCACAGTAGATAGAGAAAAAAATAGAAAAAATATTCATCCCGAATCCTTCTGTAAGTAGTGTGGGACCATCCTGGTCTTCTTCCTTCATTTTTTTTTTCATTTTTATATAGAAGAGGATTAGTTTTCTGGGGCTGACATGACAAAGTGCCACAAACTGGGTGTCTTATAACAGCAAAAATGTATTTTCTCAATGTTCCTTAGTCTGAAAGTCCAAAATTAAGGTGTTTGCAGGGCTGTCCTCCCCATGAAGCCTGTAGGGAAGAATTTTTCCTTGCTCCTGAAGCTTCTAGTGTATATTGTCAAGTTCTCCAGAATAACAGAACCAAGAGGCGATATAGAAATAGAAGAGGGAATTTGTTAGAAGAATTGGCTCCCTTAAAGTCCGTCCATAGGCTATCTGCAAGGTAGAGAACGAGAGAAGCCAATAATATCAATCTCACCCCAAGGCCAAATGCCTAAAAACTGAAGGAACCCACTGGTTTAGTCTTAGACTATGAAGGACCAAGAACCTAGAGTTCTGATGTGCAAGGGCAGGAGAAGATGGATGTCTCAGCTCCAGAAGAAAGAATAAAGTCACCTTTCCTCTGCAATTTTGTTCTCTCTGGGCCTTCAACTGATTGAATGATGCCTACTCCTATTAGAGACGGCAATCTGCTTTCTTCAGTCTACTGATTTAAATGCTAATCTCTTCCAGAAACAGCACATCCCCAGAGATAATGATCGGCCAGCTATCTAGGCATCACTTAACCTCATCAAGTTGACACCTAAAAGGAATCATCTCATAGTGGCTCCATGCTTTTCTTAGCTTGTGGCCGCATCACTTCGACTTCTGCCTCTGTGTTTACATAGCCTTCTCCTCTGTGTGTGTCTGTGTCCTAATCTCCTCTTCTTATAAGGACATCAGTCTGCTTGGATTAGGGTCCACCCTACTGACCTTATCTTTACTTGATTAGATCTGCAAAGACCTTATTTCCAAATAGGGTCACATTCAGAAGTAGCACATACTAGAAGTTCAACATAGCTTTTGCAGAAACACCATTCAACCCATAAGAAAAGATAAAGACATTGAAAAAAACCCACATATTTTTAGTACAGATGATTCATCGTAAAGGGCTTGGACTTAAAAATAAAAATAAAAAATAAACAAGTGCACAATTTAAATCTTTACCTCTGCAGTTGGGAGTTGTATGGCAAACTCAATGCACTCAGTGTGTGAAGGTGGTCCCAGCCAGATCTTAGTGGTTGTGTAGACCCAGAAAGAGCAAAAACAGAGCCCAAACAGCAAGGGGAGATGTCCAGGGCTTTCTGGAGCACCTACTAGAATGGGAAAACAGTCTTCAGAAGCATATATGGACCATATGGATGGAACCAGCAGGTCCTCAAAGGTCTTTAAACCAATGAAAGCTCAGACAAGCTCCCTACAGAGCAGAGACCAGGGAGCAACCTGACACCTTTGTGTCCTCTCCCTACTTAAGCCCCAGCCCTCTAGCATTCATACAAAAGCCACCATGAAAAAGAACACAAAGAGTTTTAAATACAAGACATGAAACAAAGATGTCTTTACCTACAGAACAGGTGGGTTTTTTTTAATCAGGCCAAGATGACAGCATTGCACTAAAATATTGCTTTATTAATTGGAACTAAATAAACTGTGGTCATACAGAAGAGGACAAAATGCTATTGGAATCATAAAGAAGTTACATTCTCTATGTACCTGCATGCAGTCTCCATGAATATCCTATTCTGCTATAAGTATATAATTAATAGATGTCAGAATACACTCTCCTTGCTGTCTCTCGAATGATTCAGCAGATCTTATTCCTCGAATTTCATCGTGCATCTATTTTAACTGTGTTGAACAGATTTTCTACAAACTTGTGATCTGTTTAAAGACCTATTGATAATGTATACTCTGACATGAATAAAATTCAATCATTTACACTCTTGAACCTCAAAGAGAAATTCTGATGATAGTAATTTGGATTTTACGTAAGTGCGGTGCAGCACAAGTCCCCAGATGGCTTCAGCTACCCAACTATTCACCTCTCCTCCTCTTTCTCACTTGTAGTTCTCAAAATAATTGTAGAATGTGCTGAGAATTCAACATCCTGAGATAGGAAGAAACTGGCCAAGGCTCTATTGCACTTCCTGCTAGAACAGGATGTCTTGCAACACTTTATCCCAGCAAACCATGTTCCCCTGGGGTATAAAACTCAGAGTAAGCTGTTTTCAGGGATCTCTCAGCCATTGTACAAGTGGGGTACATGCAATTGAGATTCACTTCACCCCAGGCAGCTTTCCCAAGCTTTGGGGAACTGGCTCATTATAAATCCTAGGTTTCTGTTGTCTCGTTCTATCTGCCTGTAAGTAACAGATCCACTTTATGTAATTTTGTGTGTGCTGGGCAAGGAGCAGGTACGTTCTTTCTTACCAAACTCAAGCAAGTAACCAGTACACTGTCAATCTGCTTCACAGGTAGGGATTATGAACCAACTAGAACTCATATCATTAATTTATCAATTCCTCTGTACTGCTTCCTTTGAAAGATGGGCAAACTAACAAGTACTCCAAAAAGGTTTTACATCTGCAATCTTATGATTTTGAAACATTGGATCAAATACTAAACTTTAAAAACATTTTACAAGTTCATCTCCTCATATAAGCATACAAAAGGGTGTGCTTCCTTTAATTTTTGAACTTTTGAATGTGTCTATCATCATACTAAAATATCTTTCAAGTAATATACTTCATCGTTAGACACCATAGATGACATGCATAGAAAACATTTTAATGTATCTAAAATATTGTGTATTTTATTTTTATATTCAATAATATTATCAAACAACATGCATTTTAGTACTGGAGAAAAGAAGACCTTGATGCATTTATTAACAAACATAAGTTCATTAAAATTATCTTGTGGCTATATAATTTATGAACTAATTAATTCTGACTTAAACAATTATTTACTTGAAACTCAAATTTGCTCTGCAACTCAAAGTAATGTTTCCTCAGAACGACATAATAAAGTGCTTAAGTAATTACTAATTAGTTTCAGGCATGACAAATGTTTTAATTAAAATCACTGAAACAGTTAAGCATTTATTATTCTTTTTCATCTTTTTTCATTATTCACTTTAGATTGACTGTTTACCAGTCACTGAGCGCCCATATGTAACAAAGAAACCCATTCACCAATAGCAAGACTTTTATGCTAATTATGCCAATGGGAATGAGGCATGACCCTCTTATTTCAAATATTCTACAACATGTTTTTGAAGCTCATAAAAAGTGCTGAGTTTCTCACTCCATTTCAGAAAGACGTCACATATCTAAAGCACCATAATTGGTTGGTATCCAACAAAAGCTCTCTATCTAGCACAGCTGACCTTTGAACAACATGGATTTGAACAATGTAGGTCCACTCACATGCAGATATTCTTCCACCTCTGCCACTCCTGAGACAGAAAGACCAACCCTTCTTCTTTCTCCTCCTCCTTAACCTACTCATAGTGAAAATGATGAGATGAAGACCTTTATGATGGTCCACTTTCACTTAACAGACAGTGAATACATTTTCTCTTCCTTAGAATTTTCTTAATAGCATTTTCTTTTCCATAGCTTGCTTTATTGTAACAATACAGTATATAATACACATAATATATAAAATAGATGTTAATCAAGTGTTTAGTGATAAGGCTTCCAGTCAACAATAGGCTATTAGTAGTTGAGTTGTGGAGGACATGAAAGGCTTACACATATTTTTGACTGTGCAGGGAGTCAGTTCCCCTAACGCGTGCACTGTCCAAAGTCCAACTGTATAGTAAAACAGAAAAGGGCCCTGAGAAATTAACTTGGGTGATATCCCTGTATTAAAGGTCTCCTTTCATGCAATTGAGAGTTGAACTGTTTGTTTGATGATTTCTCAAAGAACTCAAAACAAAACTACCATTTGACCCCGATTAGATAGTTAGATAGATAGACAGATGATAGATAGATAGATAGATAGATAGATAGATAGATAGATAGGATGGATAGATGATAGAATGGATAGAATGAATAGATAGGTGATAGATGATAGATAGATAGATAGATAGATAGATAGATAGATAGATAGATAGATGATAGATAGATAGATAGATGATAGGATGGATAGATGATAGAATGGATAGAATGAATAGATAGGTGATAGATGATTGATGATAGATAGATAGATAGATAGGTGATAGATTAGATAGATAGATAGATAGATAGATAGACAGATACAGATTTATTACGAAGAATTGGCTCACATGATTATGAAGGCTGAGACATCCCATAATATGGTATCTTTAAAAGGGAGATCCAGAAAAAGTCAGCAGTCTATTTTTAGTGGAAACCCAAGGTCTGAGGATCAGAGGAGTTAATCATGTAAGTCCCAGTTTGAGTCCAAAGGCCTAAGAAAAAGGAGCTCTGATGTCTGAGGGCAGGAGAAGATGGATGTCCCAGCTCCGGAAGAGAAAAGGGATTCTCCCTTCTTCAGCCTTTTTGTTCTATCCAGGCCTTTGATTAATTGGATACTGCTCACACACATCAATGAAGGCAATCTTCTTTACTGGGCTTATTGATTCAAATACTAATCTCTTCTGGAAACACACTCACAAATACGTTCAGAAATAACGTTTCACTAGTTTTCTGGACATCCCAAGTTGACACATAAAATTAACCATCACACAACTGTATCTTGGACAGTCTCATTCAGAACGGTCACAGGCTGATGCATGTCTCTTTGTTTCAGTTACAATGTTGCAAACCAGTGGTTCTCAACTGAGGTGACCTCTCCTCTTAGACACTAAGCAATGTCTTCACACATTTTTTGTCATCATGACTTGGTGGACAGGTGCTAATGGCATTCATTTTGTAGAAGTCAGTGATGCTGCTTAACATCCTACATTGCACAGTGCAGCACAAACTCCCCCCCAACACCCAAAACACACACACATGCACACACACAGCAAAGACTGATACTGTCCAAAATGCCAACCTTCCCCAAGTATCAATAGTGTCAAGATTGAAAAACCTTGGTGGAAACACGTCTGGGGTACAAGTAAAGAAATTCAGTGACCCACTCCTAGATTGGGAGTTAGAGTACATGCTATGAAAAATTCTTCCAAATAATATTCTTTCACATAAAAAAAATTGAGGCAGAAATGTAGAGAAATCAAGACGAGGGACTCATGGTAATTTTGATTCATCACTTCATGTGGTAGCCAGGATAATGTTCCTCCAACTTCCAAAGACGTGACAACACAGTTTAACATCACTAGCTTTGACAGTGGAGGAAGAGGTTATGGAGCCAAGAAATGGAAGCGGCCTCTAGGAGATAAGGTCTGTCGGGGGGGAAATAAGGGAGGGACAGCGGAGGGTGGGGAGTTGGGGAGAGATAGCATGGGGTGAAATGCCAGATATTGGTGATGGGGAGGAAGGCAGCAAATCACACTGCCATGTGTGTACCTATGCAACAATCTTGCATGTTCTTCACATGTACCCCAAAACCTAAAATGCAATAAAAAAAAAAATAGAGCAAGGAAATGAATGTTTCCCTAGAGCTTCCAGAAGAGTACCAGCCCCATTAACCTCTCCTTCTTAGCCTAGAGAGATCCATGTTGGACTCTCACCTCTTAAATAATAAGATCTTTAAGTGTTGTTTTAAGCTGCTAAGTTTGCAGACATTTTTTACACCAACCATAAGAAACTTATACACTTCAAAATAAAGATGTTGCTCTCTTGGCAATCACTAAGCGGTGATTGTAAGTTTATTTGTGGAATGTAAAGGCACTATAAGGTACTTAATCTAGAATTAATTGTTGGATAGATAAAACATAAATACATTAAAAATAATAATCAAGCAAGACATTCTGGTGCGTGAATTACTCAAGACAGTGTTTGCCAATGGAACATGTCATGCTGGGTGGAGTAGCATCAGTAATTCCCAATTTAAAGAGGTTGAAGAACAGCCTGTGAAGTTTGATTTGAATAGAACTTAAAAGAAATTGGACTTCTGGGTGTTAAAACAGAGGATTGCCCATGGTTTTTTTTCTCTAATTGTTCTAGACACACCGCTGGGGGAAAAAAACAGGACTATGCACACTGAAAGAGGACCCAGATGCTGCTGCATGCATTCAGTGAAGAGGTCTGATCTGCTCACCTCCTAGGACAATAAGGGCAGGTGGAACTATGGGCACTCAGATATGTCACAGTTACATGTCATGAAGGCTTCTTTCTTACTCTGAACTTGTTCCCCCTGCCCCAACTCTGATGTTCCCGCACCTCAAGAGACTCAAAATCCTTTCCTTGGATCTTCCAGATTAATCTTCATTTAGTTCAATTTTTTCTTGGAAAGTCAGTGTCTTAGTCCATTTCATCTTGCTATAAAATAATACATAATGCTGGGTAATGTATAAGGAAAGGAGGTTTATTTGACTCATGGTCCTGTGGACTACACAAGAAGCATGATACCAGCATCTGCTTCTGGTGAGGACCTCAGGAAGCTTCCACTCATGGTAAAAGGTGGAGGGGGAAGTGGCTTCACATCACCTGGCAAGAGAGGAGGAAAGAGATGGGAAAAGGTGCCATTTGCTCATTTTCTTTCTATCTTTCTTTCTTCCTTCCTTCCTTCCTTTCTTTCTCCATCACTCTTTCTTTCTTTCTCTCTCTCTTTCTTTTCTTTCTTCCTTTTTTTTTTTTTTTTTTTTGGCAGGGTCTTATTCCATCACCCAGGCTGGAGTGCTAGAGTACAGTAGTGCAATCATGGCTCACTGCAGCCTCAATCTCCCAGGCTCAGGTGATCCTCACATTTCAACCTCTCAAGGTAACTGGGACTGCAGATGTGTACAACCATGCCCAGCTAATTTTTTGCATTTTTTTTTTTTTTGTAGAGGCGAACTTTTGTCATGTGGTCTAGGCTGGTCTCAAACTCCTGGTCTTAAGTAAGCCACTTGCCTTGGCCTCCCAAAGTGCTGGGATTACAAGTATTAGCCACTGCACTTGGCCACCAGGTCCTTTTTAACAATCAGATCTCACAGGAACTAATAGAGCAAGAGTTCACTCATTATCGCAAGGATGACACCAAACCTTTCATAAGTGATTCACCTTCGTGGCCCAAAATCTTCTTTTTAGGAGCTGTATCCAATATTAGGGATCAAATTACAACATGAGATTAGAAGGGACAAATATCCAAACTATATCAAGCAAATTAAGTCATCATGAATCCACTTTTCTGTGATTTACAATCTCCACTGTGCAGACAGAACTGGTTTATGAACCACCGTATCCCACATAGGCTCAAGTTCTTATAAAGAAAGATAAGCATTGATTTATGATGCTGAGGCAAATACTGAACCAAAATAAAATTTTAAATAGATTAAAGAAGTTTAAGCATTACGTATGTACCATCAGTGCACATCTCATGACCATCCTTGTATAATCACCATCCTTTCCTGGGGTTAGATGGCACCTCTGGTCTCCATTGGTATCACCTTTTGTTCAAAATTATGAGTCAGATCTTGCCAGACTTTTAGAAGCCATTTCCAATGTTATCCTTTCCTTCTATCCCAAGAACCAGCAATATTCCACAGTGGGTTTCCCCTTTATCCTGGATACAGGAACAAAACATAACTTTGCAATTATTGATTAAAAACTCAGTAATTAAGCCATGAAAAGCAAAATCCAGTCTATTTAAATAATGTTTTCAAAAGACACCCCTGACAACGTATACATATAAATGATAGTCTTGAAAACAAAATGTGTGTAAGCTATTAATTTTTTCTTTTAAAAAAAAAAAAAGAAAGATTTAGCTGAGATTCTTGCTTTACTTCTTTCCCTTTTTCCTTTCGTTTTCTTTTAGAGTTTTTCCTCTGACTTGAAAATAGAGAGCATAGGCACCAGTTTCTGGTCTGTTTTATCTCACTGTGTTTATCAGGACACCTGTCAACCATCACACAAAACACATGAAAAGAGGAGGGTGGTAAGCAGATATCTAAATTGCAGTATTCATGGGGAAAATACTATCATTTGCTTTGCGTTTGTGTTGTTTGGGGTTTTCTTTTGGTTTCTTAACTAAGTGGTAGAAATGCTGCTTCCAAATGAGTCTTTCAGCATCTAGTTTCATATTCTAGAGAATTTGCTATACACAGCAAAACTGTTTTGCTTGACTTTTTTCCTACCCTTTCTCCTGAATAGCTCCCTGGATGCATACGTAATTTCCTTGAATAACCTGTGCCAATTCATGTCATGCAAACATGCTTTTTTGTTTTTGTTGCAGTAGACAGGGCAGCACTGCAGTCCGTGAGAAACTGGGTAAATTCGGTAATTAGCCACATTACACGTTTAACTCTTCACAAGCTGTTTTTAACTTTTCCCGGTTTCTACTTTACATCCCAGAGTTCCAGTGGTATATGTAGCTATTTTAACATTTTAAAGTATTTTATTTTTTGGAAATTTATGTTTATATGGATTAACAACAAAGAAGACATTTTAGAGTATTCCACAGGTGAGATTTCACAATTTGGCCATTATCTGTTGAAATATAAATGATCAATAAAGCAGGTAACTCACATTTTCAGTGCACAGAAGCAGCAGCCTGTAGCCAGAAATCCTTACTTAAAACCACTGATTTTAAATTCTATGTATATTTTCGGAGTCTAACTTGATCATAACTGATTATTCTCTGTGGTTTGACTCCATTACTGGTTTATTTATTTATTCTCTTCCATATTTACTGTTTAAAGAATGTAAGGGTCATGGACATTTAATTCTGCCTGTCCTCATTGATCTTTGCTCTTATTTTATTGATTGAACAAATTTGTTCTGCTTCCAAGACTTCATAAAGAAATTTTCACCATAGACCATAACTTTCCCAACGATGAAATTAGAAGTTTCCAGGGTCTTCTTTTTCTTTTTTCTGGAACTTGTTTAGGAATGCTTTACAATTACAGTATGAGAAAATAAGGAACTGCCTCCTCTTGCTACTTGGTGGTAATTAGTATTTAAATTATTTTTGATGAGTGGTATAAATGCTAGATTTGATAAATTATGCCTATGAACTTTAATTGCCCTTTTAATCAGAAAGATATAAGTATGTAAGGGTACAAATTGATGAATTATATAAAAGAAAAATAAATGGGTACTATATATATATTCGAAATGTTCAATTACGTGAATTGTCTGCAAAACGCACAGTGAAAATAATTAAATATGACTTTGGACTATTACTTTCCAAATTAAAGACAATGGAAAAGGTAGTACTATTGAGAATGGTTCCAAGAAATGTATGCTTTTTACTGACATTATTCTGGCAATCATAACCACACAATTGATTGTAAAATAAAACATAAAATATGATTTAAATAGTACAATTCCTGTGAAAGAGCTTTCTGCATGTAACAGACATAGAGTTAGAGAACAAGGCAGAGTATAAAATTTGCAGGAACTGTTTTGGAACCAACAGAAAAATATCACCTTTCCTTTGACATTCTGTATCAGCTTTACCAGTTACTTCTAAATTGTACATTATTTTGTAAGGAAAAAACAGAAAACTCAAAACTTGTCTAACATAGTACAGGATTTGTGTGATGGGCTTAGGATGGATAGCTCTGTCTTCTTGAGCTGTGTTATCTAACTTGTATATAAAAATTGTTGTCAAAAATTTGGATTCACCTGTTTCTCCCAGTTTAAAGTGATGAGTAGTGGCAAACTCTGGAAATGTGAGTAGTGTATCATATAAGGCTGTAGAAGCAAGGAAGCTCATTCAGGTGCTAAAACTAAACACTTCTAGTTTTGAACTCAAATTCAATAAGTTCTATTTGTGTACAAAGATATGTGACATGAAAATGCTGTAGGTTACTTTTCACCCTTATAGCTATAAAATATAAATTTTATAGAATAGAAATAGCTTGTACTACTTTTTTAACAAAAGTTATACTAAAATATCACATATACATATATATGTATACATACATACTAAAGTATCACATACACACACACACACAGAGTCAAGCTTATTGCTGTTACTCTGTCTGGATTTGAAAAATGTGCTGAGTATATATTATACACACACACACACACACACACACACACACACACACATCTAAAATGGCCTAAAGCAGACAGCCATATAATTACAGTTGCAAAATGAAAACTTTTTGAAAGAACATTATATCATACTTCATTCATTTGCAGTGAATCTTTGTTCTTTCTTCCTGTTGTAATTTTAGAAATGAATGCCAAGTTCAGAATTAAATCTGCTAAGTTGGGGCTGTGCCACTTGAACTTGGATGTAGTTTTGTCCCCTTGTGAAGCAGCCACATCCCAACAATAGGAGAAAAAACATCTAGAACTATTTCAAGTTTAATTTTTTTGCATATGAAAATAAAATAATAGTGATAAAAAGAAAAATGATAACATTACCACTATTTGTAGATATTCTCACTGTGAACCTAAAAAATTAAGAACTAAAAAGGGGTCAAGTGTGGTGGCTCATGTCTGTAATCCCAGCACTTTGGGAGGCTGAGACAGGCAGATCGCTTGAGGCCAGAAGTTTGAGACCAACCTGGCCAAGATGGCAAAAGCCAATCTCTACTAAAAACTACAAAATGAGCTAGGTGTGGTGGTGCATGCCTGTAATTAACTTTTGTACTTTTGTATTTTTAGTAGAGATGGGATTTCACCATGTTAGTCAAGATGAAGTTCAAACTCCCGACCTCAGGTGATCCACGTGCCTCAGCCTCCCAAAGTGCTGGGATTACAGGGGTGAGCCACTTCGCCCAGCCTCTGTCATCTTTCATTAATGGTATAATTGTGAATGGTCACTACATTCTGCATGCCTAACTCCAGCTGTCTTTGATCATGAAATGATTCTGCCCTTGGACACTTCTGCTGTAGTATCCTCCAGCCTGAGGTATCCCCACTTCCTCATCACCTTCTCTAACTTGGCTTTAATCTCAATGTCTAGCTCTATCATCTGGTCCTTTATTTCTTCTCTCTTTTCTTTGGTCCACATTCACTTTTAAAGAAATAACACTTTATAAAATTTGTTTTACATCCACTTTTCTTATTTGGGGATAACTTTTCCCCAAAATAGATTCCTTATAGGTCTAAAGTTTTTATCTCTCATCTGTTTGGCATTTGTTTTTGTTGACACACACCACGCACTGACTGAATGCCTTTCGTGCTGTAAATATAGAGTCATCCCATCAACATGACAAGAGAACTATGATCCACACTATTATTTGTCATGGGAGAAAACAATTTTGATGAGGATCTTTAACTTGTCCAGATCACACAGCTGTAATGGTGGAACCTGCTTTCAAATCTGATTGCATCTGACTGCAGAGACCATAACCTTCATCTCCAGGCTCCCTCCAGCTGTGAGGAATGGGTTAAGCCAAGAGAAAATAAAAAGTTTCTCTTTCATAGCTTAAACCTTAGAGACCCTTAGTACAGTGAGTTTAGGACTGTCTCTAGAGCCATTTGATATGCACTAATTAAGCCACTACCATGGTATGCAGCTGTGGACTATTCCAGTGTTTCTTTGAAAGTCTATAGTCACCTTCATCTGCTCTTTTTAAAGAAGGGTTTTCCTAAAAGTATTGTTTCTGGCAATGTCTTAGCCATCTTGGACTGCCATAACAAATGTACCATAGACTGCATGACTTAAACAATATATGTCTCCCATTTCTAGAGGCTGGGAAGTTCAAGATCAAGTTACCAGTAGACCCAACATCTGGTTAGGGCTCTCTTCCTGGTTTGCAGACAGTCATCTTCGGGTTGTTTCTCCACATAATGAAGAGAAAAAGAAGCAAACTCTCTGACAGCTTTTTGTTTGTTTGTTTATGGTCTTTTAGAGACAAGGTCTTGTTCTGTCACCCAGCCTGGGGCACAGTGGCATAATCATAGCACACTGCAGCCTTGAACTTCTGAACTCAAGCAGTCCTCTGGCCTTAGCCTCCCAAGTAGCCAGGACTAATAGCATACAAGAACATGCCCAACTAATTTTTTAAAATTTTTTGTAAACATGGGATCTCATTATGTTGACCAGGCTTGTCTCAAACTCCTTTCCTCAAATGAAAAGCCTTTTTTATAAGGGCACTACTTCCATCTTGAGGGTTCTACACTCATGAACTAACAGCCTCTGAAAAACTCCACCTCCTAATACCATCCCACTGAGAATTGGACCTTCAACATATGAATTTTGGGGAAGCACACACATTCAGCACATTGTAGGTAGTACAGATATTTTTTTGGTTCAGTCCTATATGTTAAGGCTCTGGTTGACCCAGTTCAGATAGAGCTATTATGAGAACACCTTTCCTTAAGTTTCATGGTTGCTTATGAGACAACACCACAGAGGAAGGTCACTTTTTCTCAGTTCTTATGTCTTTAGCCATGGTGATGACTCTTGATGAAACTCTAGAAATGAATCTAAAGAAACGTTCACTGAGTTATTGGGTAAGATGTCATTCTATATACCTGAAGCAGTGGATAAGATAAACCAGCTGCCAGCGTGCTGAAATGAGACATGGAGATTCATGATATGTGCACCTAATACCTGCTTTGTGTCTGTACCATGGTTGGTCACAGGGCAGGTATGTGCATATGCGGCAAGCTCCCTTTAAGAACTTTGAACTCTAAGTCTCAAGTGGGCTTTCCCGCATAAGGAAATGTCCCTGCAGTTCACAGACAGAAAAAAAACATGAATCCATGTGATCTTTGCAAGGAAAAACAAGAATGTGTGGCTTTGACCTAGGCTCCACCTATGTAAATCTTTCCCCTGCTGTTTCTACACAGAATTCTTCATTTAACAAGTTGTAGCTACATATATAATCTTATGTTGAAATGTTTAAGTCCCTCCAGCAAATCACAAAATTAGTGGGTATTCAAATACTCCAGATAAAATGCTTGGTAAGGTTTTACTGCATCTCTCTATTTTTTGTTTTGTTTTGTTTTGTTTCTATCTGGTTTTAGGAAGAGAAAGTTTCTGCAAATATGATTCTTTATTGCCAATTCTCAAAGTTTCCTGGATTACCTGTTAGATTTTGCCTCACTTTCCTTGTATTTTTGCAATTCGGTGTTTTTCATAGCCAGAAAAAAGAGAAAAGTAAAGGAGTAAGAGGAGGAAGAGGAGAAGGAGAAGAGGACGAAGAGAAAGAAGAGGAGAAGCAGGAGGAGGAAAAAAGATGAAATCAACTAGATAGTATAATGGTAGAAAATAGCAGCTGTCAAATGTAACTTATAAGAATTAATAAAAGTGGAATTAATCTAAATTCTCTCTGATCTGGAGAGGAACATCTTTTTTGTTCTGCTGTTGTGCACATTTGTTTTAAACTCTTATCCCCACAGCTCTGAGAAGAGTCATTATACTTTTTTTCCTAAATATATTCACTGGAGTTTTTCAGTCCTTGCCCAACAAGTGCATCTACATTTCCCAGAAGAAATTGGAGCTTTAATTAAGCTTGCAAGAGCCTTCAGTCCTATAAAAACTAAATAATAAAAGATCTTCAGAACCAGAGGCAGCAAGGATGCAATTTTATGTACACACACACCTGTCCATTTTCCAGTGCCAAAATAAGGTGTTTATGTCCTAAAGGGATAGGTCTAAGCTAGGAAAGAAGGAGAGAAAAGAGAAGCAACTAGATAATGGCCATTGCTAATTGCTAAGACCATTTAAAATAAATCTTTGTCATCAATTAATCACATTAATCACCTAGTAATGTTTCTGATGCTGACCCAGTACAGCTCTAAAGTAAAGAAACACAGATTCAGCATTTTAGTCTCCTTTGCTTTGTCCTTAAGCTTCCTTTCCTCTGCCAAGGCAGAATTTTTGCTGAGCCACACGGGGTTTCCTGACTTTCAACAGCAGTGGGTAAACACCAGCTGGCTTTCAACATGCAATGTGTGTACTTACCTTTCCGTAACTTTGGTTCCGTAATTTTATACCAAAACAATTTCTCAGTTTAACCTCTTCTTGCAGAAAAACATATGCTCACTTGTTTTCAATGAAGCACTCTCAGGAGTTCACACTTAGGATCTAGAACTGTTTCCAAACTCTGAAACCCACGTGCATTCTCCACAGCTCTCTCCAGGGTCTTCAAAAACACAAAATCAGAATAAGAATGCAAAGTTATGCTTTAGAAAATATAATTCAAGAACCTGTTTCTTAAGAAAGTATTCTCATTGATAGGAGGAGGAAAACACATGGAAGACACTTTGGGAGGCCAGGGTGGGTGGATCACCTGGAGTCAGAAGTTCAAGACCAGGCTGGCCAACATGGTGAAACTTCATCTCTACTAAAACATGCAAAAATTAGTCAGGTGTGGTGACGCATGCCTGTAGTCCTAGCTACTCGGCAATCTGAGGTGGGAGAATCGTTTGAACCCGGCAGGTGGAGGTTGCAGTGAGCCGAGATCACGCCACTGCATTTCAGCCCGGATGATAAAGTGAGACTCCATCTTGAAAAAAAAAAGAAAAAGAAAAAAGAAAAGAAAACACATGGAAGAGAATAAGCTAGATCATTTTATACCAGTGCAAATACAAATGCACTTGCATGTACCCATGATTGACCCAGCCCATTCTGATAATTAGTGTCTGACACACTTAATTACCGTGCATCAATTTCCAAGGATTGATTCACTGGGAATCCCCTTCAATTCTGAGACTGACACCTCGAAATAATGATTTGCAGGGTGCCTGTCACAGTATTCAAATATTAAAAACTGCATCTAAACTCTGAATTGCCATATACAGGATGTGTAAACAGTATAGTAGTTTAGCTATACAAATACACACTTATAAAATAGAATATGGCCTGGTGAAGTGGCTCACCCCTGTAATCCCAGCACTTTGGAAGGCCAAGGCAGGTGGATCACCTGAGGTCAGGAGTTTAAGACCAGCCTAGCCAACATGGTTTGTAGAAACCCCGTCTCTACAAAAATACAAAAACTAGCCAGGCGTGGTGGTGCACACCTATAGTCCCAGCTACTCTGGAGACTGAGGCAGGCAAATCGCTTGAACCGGGGAGGAGGAGGTTGCAGTAAGCCAAGATCACGCCACTGCACTCCAGTCTGGCAACAGAGCAAGACTCCATCTCAAAAAAAAAAATTAATAATTAATAGAATATGGAAAATAAAACAAAAACCCAGCAAAATATCCTTTTATTTGTGTATCCTTTTGTTGTGAATTCTGGGTAGTAAAGGAAAAGACAGTGAGTATTGATGAAATTTTTGCCCCAGAGGGTTTTATTGTGATAATATCTTAAAGGAGAATGTTTTCTTTTTTTTTTTTTTTGAAAGAAAGAAAAAGAGAGGAAAGTGAGAGTGAAAGAAAGAAAAAAAAAGAATGTACGAGAGAAAGAAAGAGGAAGAAAAAGAGGGAGAGAGAACAGGACTCCTGCTCTACTGCCCAGGCTAGAATGCAGTCCAAAAATGGGCATCGAAAACCTCTATTA